>KQ086021.1:0-100289 GCA_001020605.1 Schizopora paradoxa
CCCTAAATTAAGGCTGTGATAATGTTCCAAGGTTTTTGTAACCCCCTAACCCCGGAACAGTCGTTAGACCCTATAAAGACCAAATCTGAATATAATTCCCACCATTTCCCACCCGAGACGCTCTCCTTTCGATCATCTCATTAGAACAGCGTTTGCTGTTCAACTCAATACAACAGCAAACGCTGTCAAAAAGTAAATATCTTCCAACAGCGAGTTGCTGTATTTTCTCAATACGGCTACAGCGTTTCGCTCATTATACTCAATATGAGTTACTGGTAGGACTGAAGGTTTCCTCTTCGATGACGTTATCGCTGCACGCAATCGCAAGAAATTGTTCTAAAAACCCTTGGAACGGCGGTGATTTGTGACCAGGCACGGGACAATCACACGAGAGGAGTCGTCGTAAAGCTGGCCCCGACGTCATATGAAACCAAGGAAGCGCATCTCCGCGCTCGAGAGCTGCGAGAATATCCACCAACATGCTGCCAGAATCGTGAGTGCTGTAAAGGACCATTAAGATGACGCTCTTCACGATCGCGTAGTCCACCACACCATACTCCGACACGGAGTCCCGATCGATAAATATTGGGATTGGAGAAAGCTTGATATCCTTGAGTATGTTGTTGATGCGCTGCAAGACAAGTTCGGCAGAGCTTTCGTGGAGGGCGCACTTGTCTGGTCCAGCGTTCATGCAGGCGCTACATATGTCGAGTAGCGCGGCGTCGGCGTCGAGAAGGTTATTTGACCACAAGCCTAAGTTTCGTTCATCGCTAGATACAAAATATATATTCTGCAATTACTCACCCGCATAGTAATTCTCAGAGTCAACAACCCCGTCAATGACAATCCGACCGACGTTGTCCTTAAACCCGTCGCATTTGAGTAAATCCATGAGTGACTCTTCGCATAGATCACTCACCGGAAACATCGCAGAGAATCTAGAAAGTGAAGCTTTTTTTCAGCGCATGCATGCAAATGACAAGAGATCCTAGTATGAGTGTGCTTACGTCGCACCAAGTACCGATCCATATCTGTTAGGCGGTATGCTTAAGCATTGAACTCGCTGCTCGGGAAGACGAGTACTCACGAGAATCCCCAGTATTGCAGCTTATCGTATCCCATGGCCCTTGATATACCGAGCATATCTCTTGCGACGGAAGGAGTGGATAGGTGTTCCGTAACATTTCTAGAAATTCCTGCGACTTTTGTCCCCAAAATATTGCTGTACGCATAAGCCCTTCCCAGAGACTCTGTTGACGAGTTTAAGATTGCCGGATAGTCTACCAGGAATAGACCTGCTTCATTCTTGTTTGAAAATGCGTAGAACGAAGGGGTGGTTTGTCCAACGCCTTGTCGTCAAGATTTCATGAGTATGGAGAAATTGAAAAGGGTGACTTGAAAAACAACGAACCTCGAGGGTCAAATCCGATGACATCAAACTGTTGGCCGATAATGGTCTGTAGTTCCTCTCCAAGATCCAATACTATTCCAACTCCCGAACCACCTGGTCCACCAGGATTGATGAGTACTGGTCCGCCATACTTGTCAGTGTTTGCGGACAAGCTCGCAGGGAGCTTGATAATCGCGACGGCTGCCTTTTCCCCACCCGGATTGGAGTAGTCCAACGGCACCTAATTTAATTAGTGAATTTCCGGTTCTTCAAGCACAAAATGCACGAATATCTGCTTCAACTCACAGAGAATCGAGCACACTTAAATTTGTTGTAACATTCAACCCAGTCTAACGTACTCAAAGGCTTCACCTGAGAGAGATCGCATTATATATACTGTAATTAGCGAAGAGGGCGGCTGATTAGAATCGTAACGTACCGCAGACCAGTTGAACGAATTTGCTTTCAACAGATCCCCATCACTTTTGGCATTTGACGCAGTCCAGATGTTCCACCACGTCTGTAAAGCATAACTTGCAAGAAGCGAGAATGCTATAAAACAGGACAGCATCTTGCATCGGTGCGTCGATCGTGAATCGTGTCTCTCGACCGCCGAGACGATCCGTCCGCTTTCGTTGATGGGAGGTCTGTAAGGAGTCACACCCTCCTTGCAGAAATCTTGAAACGACATTCTGGTCAGAAGGACCCAACGACGAATTGTAGATCAGCATACTTATAGAAGGAAGACGCGCAGTTCTGACCCACGCTTGCTGCGAGCATGCATGTGGCAATGGCGCTTTCACCTTCCGTATTACCGCCGCAAGCAAAAAATAGTGATCGCAAAAAAGCTCTCAAACTATAAATTTGATGGGTAGAGAGTCTAGAGACGCTGTCATCCGAGAACCAATCTCGCAAACAATTGGCTTGTACTTACCAGCTGACATTGTCATTTCGAAATGTAGAGAATGATTCGAGCCATTAACCAGGAAGCCCACACTAGTCATCTACTGGCAACAAGAAAGTTGAAGCTGAGCACTCGTAGTGGAAGGGTCACAATCGATAATGACGAGATGATATATCTAACTACTTACCTCAAACGAGCTTGCGGGTAATTGAGACGCGGTCGAAACGTCTCGTTCCAAACCTCAGGGTCTCTTGAGATTGGAGATGATGATGGTAGTCGAAACTGTGCTGAAGATGAATGTCAACCGGAGACACGCAGCAAAGTAAAGAGCGTCTTCTTACGAGTAAGTCTCAAGCATGTTCGTCACGTAGACGAACTCTCCTGGAAGATCCCCTTGAAGCAAACTGAAAGGGTCCATAAACTAAAGCCCAGAGTCGATGTTGACCGGGAAAGTGCCCTGCTGTGCAATAGAGATGCGGGTCCCTCCTTGATCGCTCTCGGAAGTTTAGCTCATCAATTCGTGGAAATAGGGAGGTACTAATGCCAGCCTGAAGCAACTGAAACTTGAAGTCGCTCCGATGAGGGGTTCGATTACTTTGTAAACTCGACTCCTAAGATCTAGAGTAAACTTGTCCAGAGTTCCGTCTGATCGTGTGCAGGTTTTTCCATTCACCGTGCGCTCGTGGTCTTGAATACTCAGAATCTTCCTGGTCCACGCTTCCTTCTGGGCGCATCTGACGAGATGCTGATGTTGATTCGGTAGTCACATAAAACGACAATATTCCTATCTCGAAAGGACTCTCGTATTTTGTATCTCCGTTCGACTCGCACGCATGAGCTTCGAGTAGATTTCTTCTAAGATAGAACAATAGCAAGGTGATGATGAAAGGTGGCACTTGAATCCCATCAAGTCGATTTCCTCACGAAAGGGATTCGGATACGACCATCAACATCGAAATCATCCTCGTTCGTCGCCCCGTTGAGAGCGTCCCACTTCTGTTGGAGATAGTATACCGGCGCATTTCGTCACCCAGTCAAAGCCGAATTCGAAGGAGACCTCCAAGCAAAGCGCGTGCAAAACTTTTCAGCGTCTTCAGAGTCATGATCAGACTCGAACTCGAAAACATATTGGCACCAGATTTTTGAAGAGCGCTGAAGAATATGCGTTGCAGTTTCCCGAGTGTAGAGCTTTAAGGTAAGTCCAAGAAAGAGAGGTGACCGACGGTAAAAGCGGAACGATGGCGCGAAAACCAACCGTGGTTTGTCTGGCACAGCCTCGGTTGGTTTGGGCTTGTTTCGCGTCGTTGACCTACCTACCGTGGCGATTCGCACTCGACATCTCATCTCATTGCCATGGAACATTTGATGAAACCCACAGAATATAATGTCGAAGATTCGAACATAGCATTGCTAGGATACGACGTGAGTTTTTGTCGTGATCTCAAGAACGTTCAAGTTGTGCAGCCAGAGAAGAAAAAAAGTACGCGGACATTCAAAAACCTGCTTGGGATGAAGCTGGGAAGAAGGTGGGGATTGAGATATGGAGGATAGAGCAGCTCCACGTCGTTGACTGGTAGATACGGGGTTCTCTACGACGGCGACTAAGGAATCCATACGATCACCCCACGAGCCAATGCACTGTCGCTCAGCTAAGTGTCCACAGGTGCGATCGACCCCTCCACAGTCTCATCCGCCTTGATAACCGTATCCTTATCCAAAATGTCCCTCGCGTCATACATTTTCTCGTTCAATATCGCCCGAAGCATTCGGGAAAAATCCATCGACTCCTCCACTCCATTCTGTCTTATGGTGACCGACCCCCAAAGCGCGCACGACGATGCAACAAAGATTCCAATGCCATAAGTGAGGAGAAGGCGAAGGGAGGAGTATTCGTATGCGGTAAACGAATACGTGCACGTTGTTGTGACATTTTCCAAAACGTCAGGCACGTTAGGGTCGTACGTTAAAAGTTGTCCTGAAAGAATACTCAGCGTCGCGTTTTGCGCGAATTCCTCTAATGTGCGTGGCATATCTTGGCTCCACGAGACGGTCCCATTCAACTGAATCGACCCTATACCTCCGGATTGCGCCAGTATTGAGGATAGATTCGAATTTATAACTTCTCCCCCTTGAATGTATATGCTGTCGTCCAATATGAAAATTATATCGTATAGATAGTCCTCCAAAAAAAGGGGTGGTTGAGATACATTGGCATTCACCATTGAGAATATTGGTGACTTCGAGACATCGATTGTTGCAAATGATGAATGTGTGACGGAAACGCTATATGAACGAAGAACGCCAGTGCAGTTGGTAGCTTGGTACAGTTCGCGGATTACGTCCCAGGTCTGAACTGATAACTCCCAGGTGGTATTTTGAAGCAAAGCTTCTCCGATGTACAAATTTGTTATGTTCAGACCTGAGGAAGTCGCGAAAGAAGTATAATCGCTTGAATCTGTCACATCCTCGCAGGCGAGCCCTGGTCCAACGAATTCGAGATCGTAGGAGCAAGACGATCCTGGAGGCCCCGATCCACAGTTACTAGTGGGTGATAGATAGGTTCCTAATGAGGCGACTGAAAAAAGAAGGTATTGGTTGCCTCCCACAGATAAATACTCAGTTGAGTTGATTGACAACGCGGACATATCTTTTGGTGCCAAAATTGTGCAGTCGTCGGTTTGGTTGTGATCTTTTGTAACCTTTATGGAACTCGGAGCAAAAATCGAGATCAATGATGTCGAAACCGCTAAGAGGGCCAGCAGGATTACACCCGAAGAAGCCCTGAGCGCGCTAATCGAGGAGAGAGAAAATGGAGCAGCTTGCGCTTTCATGAGGGCATCAACTTCATTGATAGAGTGTCCTTGAAGTCGCATGGAGCGCCAGAACAGCTGAGTACACGATGCCCCAATTGTCGCAGCAAGCAACGTTTGCCCCACATAAGCTAGTGTTGTACCGACGTCACTGACAACAGTCTGGTCGAGCGTCCACTCGGAAAATGTGGAAAAGTGTGAGGGAGGGGCTTCTGGGGTGGGACCTTTCCCGTTGACGTAAAGGTAATATGCATGGTTCAGAGCCATGCAGCCCGCCGCCAAAACGACGAGCAGCAGCATCTTCGAGTAGGCAGACGTCAAAAAACCAAGCCAAAGCGCTGAGATGGAACCAATAGTTTTGTTAGAGATAAATTTACTGCAAATGTAGCAATGTAGACGTACGAGGGGCTCTGGCGTCTACTGGTTGAGTTGAGGAGGTGGTTTCATTCGCAGAGGAAGGCACGAGTTTTTGGTCCGTGTGGTCATTGGCAGCGCGAATCAATCGCAATCTCGTTCCCCCATGAAGTAGAGTATTTGCGTTCCCGTTACTAGCGCGATTAAGCATAGCTTCGTTTAACGCGATTCTGACGAGGCCCGAAAATGAAAATTTGTGTTCCACATCGTTGCGCAAGATCAACGAGCATCCGAGTGCGGTGATGACTGTGCCGACTGCAATGGCGATTCCATACGTTGTCCATAATTTCGCTGGGTTGTAAACGTAAACGGACACGATTGCGGAGCAAGTCGATTGAATGTATTCAAAATTCGTAGATGTCTCGTTGCTGTATCCATAGTAGATGCTGCCTGAGAGAAGGCTGAGAGTCAAGTTTTGTACGAATGAGGTGATGAAATGAGGAACGGTGTCACTGAAGGTCGAATTCCCCGAGGGCGTCGTCACCATGAACGGATTCATTAGACCGTTTGCAAAACAATTATTTGGGAGATTCGGCCCCGCTTCACAAATACCTAGAGGCAGATTAGACAACTCCAGGTTCAGGTAATTGCTTAGAAAGGAATTGTCGTCCGAGGTAAAGGCTGAACCTTGAGTAGTGTTCCAGACCTCAATAGTTGCGACGCTTTCTTGCAAGCTTATGCGCACGTCGTATATGACCCGATATACAGAGCAATTGTTTGCCTGCGTCAAATTCCTCTCCAGATCCCTCGACAAGATGTTGAGGACCACCGTGCTGCCATTGAAAATTGTGGCATTCCATGTCACGAAGTGTTGGTCGGGGGGATCGCCAGACGGGAGGAGGAATGTAGTGAAATTCGTTTCATCGGTGATATCGACGTAGTTTAATCCAGGTCCGGTGAATGTAACGTTATATAAACATGTGGTTTCATCTCCGCAAGTGTTGGATGAATTTGCTTGGAATGGCGGCAAATATGTGTACGATCCAGCGACACTCGTTAGAATTGACATCTGGAGTGCCCCTGAACCCGGATTAGTGGATTGAACTTTGTAGTCGGACGTTGTGACTTTGCTAGGGACGGTCGGAACTGTACACGAGGTTTCACGTTGAAACTCCGTGTTGACCGTCAGAGACCCAGGTGAGAGGATGACAACCAGTGCAGTGGCAGATGCAGCAAAAGAGATGGCGATTAGGGTGAACGATGCAGTTGCTGCTTTGAGTACTGAAGGATTGAGGGATGAACGACCGCATTTGACGAGCGCGTCAATTTGTGAGAGGGAATAACTTCGAGTCCGCAGTGTCTCCCAAATCATTTGAGCATATGTTAGACCGATGGCCATGGATAACAAAATGCGAATTCCATGGGCGATGGTCGTCCTGATGGTATTTACGTGCTTTTGATTTTGAAAAGGAGATGAGAGCTCCTTCGAGCCGGGGTCGATGCGCTTCTCGTTTAAGTAGGTGCTGAAGAAGTGCTGAAGGACCATCAAAATCGCGGCACCGATGAGGAGACCGACTACAGGAGCCAGTTTCATGAACTTTCGGTGTACGATGGAGCGAGTTTTCAGCTCGATGCGAGGCTTGTTCACGGGTGCGTAGCTTCCTCTCCCCGCGTCGTCTTCTGGGAAGTGACCAAGGTATACATTTTGTACATTATCTGAGAATGCGCGAGAACATACCTTTCTCTCCCTGTTTCTTCGCTTTTAACCAAAGCATCGATTAAAGTCTCCCAGAAACTCAAGGACTCCTTGCAATGTAAATGAGGGGGTAAAGGCAGTGTTGGGGTCTTCAAACGCAAATGTGTGGATTTTGGCTGGCCTTTTAAGGCTCCGGTTCCGAACCTTGACGGTCAAGGTACTGTCATTGATCGTTCATCAAATGTTATTGCAAAGTTCAAGGCGCTGCCGATAATCATCCGTTTCAAAGAAACTCACTCGAAAGTACTACGGGCGCATAACGAACGATCGTTGACGTCGCTATCACGTTCGTGTTCAGCGCCCGCCCTATTCGCTGCTTGTATGCTCGAAATGAAGGTTTGTTGGTCGAAAGATCCGAATCACTTTCGTGCCACTGCTGGTAAACAAATGAATTCACAACGGAAACAGCGCTGATTTTTCGGACGTACATAGGTACGGCGTGACCGCCATTTATCAGAATGAGATGACCTTGTCCTGGACAATAATGTTTGGATCCCAATTACGGTGTACTGCTGCGGTAATACCGTCGTGCCGACTTGGAGCACCGTGTAAGCGTTTTGTAGCGTCGAATTGCCGTGACTCACCCAGCAGACCTTGAGAATTGACGCAAGTGAAGTTCTCTGCGGCGACAGACGAGCTAATGGCCCGCATCTGACGAGGGCGCTAGCTTGTGCGGTGGTGGCCTCGCGACCGAAGCATCTCCAAGAACATTCGAGAGAAAGACGTGCGTGTCTAAGCTGTAGGTAACATGATACGTGCTCTGTGCACAATTTTCTTCCCGGAAAGATTGACATCCTTCCGAATCTGCACGAAGAAAGGGAGTTCCGTAGACCCGGGATCGATGCGCTTGTTGTTTTGAAGTGGTAGAGGAACATCGAGGCTGGCGCGCCGAGAAGAGAAGGGGTCCTCCGATGGTCAAGAGATCCAAGGCATTCGACGTCCTTCAAAGCGATGAATTAGCTCCCTGTCAAGCTTTCTCCAAATCCATCGTTTCCTCTTGTGGTATCTACCTCTGCACGGGCCTAGCAGAAGTCCGAGTCCGAATTCCAGGCCTGAATAGTTCTCAGAAGATCACCTTTTTTCCTCTTGACTCGTTCACCGAAGTCAAAACTTGATTTTTGACCTCTTTAAACATTCGAATGGTGATCAAGGTGGAGTTTGCAATTATGTACGGCAATGAGACGTTGGCGAGGTTCCGGAGGAAGTCGTTGCAAAAATGGTAAAGGAACATCCGGATGATTATAAGCATATCCATTTTCGTTACGACCAGTATGCTCGTAGTTGCGCAAACGCCATGAATAGTAATGAAACCAGATTCAACGTCCTAGGTGGAATCGATGCACGGAGATGGTTTCGTCGAGATGGTTGCATGAGAAGAAGAAAGAAACCGCACAGCCACCGTTGGCTCGGGGACATGACTTCCTTCGCGACAACGCCGTCACGACGAGCAGCGAACGCACCGCACTTACCCTGTAGCAGCTCAACACCCTCAATGCCATGGAACGTTTGACAAAGCCCACAGAATACAATGTTGAAGATTCCAATATAGCATTGCTGGGATCTGATGTGCGTTCTACTCGATGATCAACGACTAATCTCTTTAAAGGACGCCTTGTCACCAGCTGGAGAAAAATGTACGCGAGCACGCAGGCGATCGAGAGCCTGCTTGGGATGAAGCAGGGAAGAAAGTAGGACTTGAGATATGGAGGATAGAGCAATTCCACGTCGTCAGCTGGCCGAAGGAAAAATATGGGGTTTTCTATGATGGGGACTCTTATGTCGTTCTCCATGTACGTGCATTTTTTCGGCTTTGATCGACGCGATTCACGTTTGCTTTACCGCAGACGTACAAGAAAGATGCGAAGGCCGAAGCATTGTCTTACGACCTGCACTTTTGGCTCGGTGCGAAGACTAGTCAGGATGAAGCTGCCACGGCGGCCTACAAGACAGTCGAGCTAGACGATCGTGAGTGATACGTAGGTGGCTTTGCTTTCGTGTGCGTTAATCATAATACGATTCAGATCTCGATGGTCTGCCAGTTCAGTACCGCGAAGTCCAGAGCTTTGAGTCTGGGCGGTTTCTGACATACTTCGCGAGGTTCACATGCTTGCATGGCGGAGTTTCGACGGGATTTCACCACGTATCTGCCCCTCCTCCCATGAACGTACACATTCTGTATCAAATTGCGACTGTCCCACACCTCGCATCTACAGCCAGGCCACACATTTCTGTGCGTCAGGTCTCACCCGACCCCTCCAGCCTGATCAAGGGGGATGTCTTTGTACTTGATCTCGGAGAGAAAGTCCTGCAATTCAATACAAAGGATAGCAGCGGCAAGGAACGCTTCTTCGCGGCCGAGTTCGTTCAAAGCATCATGGACGGCAGGCCCGCGCATTGTGAACTGACTGTTTGCGGTAACTATCGAAATATCCGCAATTTCTTGTCTTGTGCGTAACTAATTTGGATTTCTGCAGATGAGGGTGGCCAGGGATCAGGCATCTTTTTGTCGGCCCTCGGAATTGACTCGCTGCCATCCAGGAAAGATACTGCCAGTCCTTTAGCGTCCGACGAAACGCCGACCCTCAGTTTGTATCGGATTTCCGATAGCTCAGGCGCTCTGACGTTCGAAGCCGTCTCACCTCCGGAGAAGGTCGCACTTTCCTCGAGCGATGTCTTCCTGGTGGATGCCTCGCAGCTCGCCAGCGCACCTGCCGTGTACGTGTGGATCGGGAACCAAGCGTCGTTTTCCGAAAAACGACATGCAGTTCAGTTCGCGCAGGGATATCTCCATGATCAGAAGGCAAAGGGAAGAAGAGTGAGTCCTGCCATCAGCATTGTGAAGCTACGCGAAGGGCACGAGAACAGCGCCTTTCTCGAAGCGTTTCAAAAGAAGTAGAGGGATGCAAGACCAGATATTGCTTGTGAAATAATCGAAAGACCAGTTATTGCTTGAATGGAGGTATTTGTCACATGCCTTTTCTCTCAGAGCGACTTCGTTGTCCATTGTTCGATGTAGGTTCACTTTCTAGTTCACAGCATCTCGCGAGTGCGGACCGATCTCGCTACGAACAGCGCCGGACTCCTCGCTCGTCGTCGAAACGAAGACTCGGAATAGACGAAGCAAAGGTTAGCACTGACGATCCAAATTTTGATTGAAATGACGAAATATCCCTCTTAGTGACGACATAACTACATCATCCAGTGCTCGTCCAGTGTCTTCGACCGTTAGACGTGCGCTCGATATAATCAAGAAAGTGAGCGAGGAATTCATGAGGGAACCTGATTCGGACAGGAGTGCGGGGGCAGCGACCCTAGCTGAAACCTGGCAATCGACGGCTAACGACATGCGACCAGCATGATGCATTTCCGCAAATTAAATATTGGTCCTTCAACCCGACATGCGCGACGGCCGGTGACGAAAAGGAATCACCAATCGTTTGGAAAATTACACGCAATGCAAAATAAGTTTCGGCGACCAGGAGGCTCAGATGGCATCTCACGAACTTATAATTTAGGAAGACTTGTCGAATATCAAAGGCAATCGTTATTGTGCGCGTGCACCATCACGCGTTTACACCGGCGCGATGAGCGAGCTCCGTCCCGTTCTCTCGTCGCCTCACGAGCAGAAAATACTACCAAAAATGTGAGGTGAGTAATACCTCTTCCCTTTGTTTGATGAATATACGGTGTTGAAGCGGGCATGTGTAGGACACGTCATCCTTGATTCAGGGATGAACGACGCTGGCCATTTCGCTGCGTTAATTTTCGTCGGCGGTGCTGCGGACAGATTGTCAACAATTGAGTGACATCGACTCAACAAGATCTTTTGTGACAGGAAAACGCCCACCCAGGCTTCCCGGTGAGTGCTGACTACAACAACGGATGGCGAGATGTTAAGAAGCAGGCGTCCGAATCCCATCTCCAATAACCTCCTTCCCCACAAATCTAGATCGTGGGGGAGTGTATACGGCTTTCGTCACGCCACCACAAGGTTACCAGGAAGATCTGAATTGATCTTCCTCGAGTACGCGAGGGTGATCGGCAGACCGAACTTTGGGAAGGTCGGACTAAGTAACAACCCTGGCGCAGAAACTCCCACCTTGGGAAGAGCCCTCTGACCGTCAGTGAGATGCGCTCTCTCACTGGGCCCTCTTCGATTAGAACCCAGAGCGATAGCGAACGTGATTGAAGACACGCTTGGTTCCTGGTGCACGACCACCCGCCCACCCGCGGACTTTCGTCCTTAACTGCTTTACGAAAGGACCTTGTATGTGAACGCTGGTGATGCGCGAGGCTCCGCGCGATTTGCGAAACGTCATCAGTCCTGACGAGGTGGGGGCGACTTCCGTGCGCTCGTCCTGAGACCGTTTCGTTGAAGATGCCTGCCGTTTCGGCGGACAGCTTCTGTTACCCTTTCAAGACTGCAGAACAGGCACATCATGACCGAGTCTCTATAAGCTTGTCAGAGAAAGAAGACTGACAAGCTGCGCCGTGGGCAATAATTAATGACAACGCCTCTTCCTTCTTGCACTCGGTGAGTTTTGCCGCACCTTTTTCACTGCAGACTAATTTTGGGATTTGCTCACGAAGAGGTAGAACAAGGGCGGGTCTGAGCTGCTCTTTCGTACCTATGTGAGCATGTCCGAGTAATCATTGGATACCGTAATGAATTAACAAGTTCTTTCGACGAAGGTGTCCAGTGGGTTTCATGCGGGAATGCGGACGAAGATCCCGACCCACGAGTGCAGCTAAGACGCAGGGACGCAAGGAGCATCGGGAGTTGCACATTTTCTTCGAATGACGTCTAAAAAATTATCTTTCGAACATCTATCACCTTGAGGGACAGGATGATTTTACTGAAATGCATACTGCTTCAAACCGAAGAGGGAATCTATGCTTCCGAAGGAAGGTACGGCTTTCCCCGTTTCTTCGTGGATGGCGCACCAACTCTGCGGCGCAAACGTATACTATTCGCCGTCGCGATGGCGCTGTTATTCTAAGCAAGACATGACCGGTCCGTGGTTTCTTCGCTGGTCACGAATACATGTTTCGCGCGTACCAGCGGTACAGGATCATATTGTCATCACGAGCTATTCTGGTCAACAGAGGCGCACGTCCAGGTACGCTTGCGGAAGTTTCCTCGACCCGAAATTCCTTTTCTCACTTTCGAGTTCTATTCTCTTTTGGTATTTTTCTCAGCTTGATGTCCTCGGACGAGTATCCTCGACGCGCAACTCTGGCTCGAGGCAGACGTGTAGTATGGGACACGTAGTCAACGTGCTGTACAGCGCCTAGCAAGCAAGCGTTCTCGTCGACACAGCCGTCCTGGGGAAACGCCGACTAAGTTGATCAGTGATCGTTCATGCCGCCCGAACGCATCCTCTTCATGAGAAGTTACGCTCTGTGGGGAAAATCTTGCAAGATCATCTTGGCCCTGGTCGACGTGATCATGGGCAGTGTCGGTAGTCGGTTGGTCATCCTGCTTCTTGGGTGAATCTGCGGTCCGTTCCGACACAGAACACGCAATGCTAATGATTATCAGGCCTGAATAACTCGTCGGCGCTTCGGGACGAATCTCTGTTCGTTGTTCTCCAAGGGAATCATGAGCTTACTGCATGATGGACGAGTGGGCAAACGACGGTGTAAGTTACCAGTTTGGGCTGCGATATTCCCGAGATGAATTTCCGGATCCATAGGCCAGCGCAGTTGGGTGCTCGCATTCGCCCACTTCCGATGGGGGAGCGAAGCCGCTCGAGAAGAATAATTTGTGGGGGCCCGCTGTATCATGTGTATGTGTATGTGCGTCGCGTGTGTTTTTCTCCTGTTTATTTGTATATTTGATAATTCAAATCCGTATCTGAGCTGCTGGCCGGGCGACAGAGCCGCGGGGGAGAGTTTCGGGATGTGAGCTTTGCCAGTGAAGTCATCTTTGTCCTCTTTACGTTACAGGGTGGAGGGAAGGGTCCGTTGATTCTTTATTGCCCGGTAGATCTCTCGCTTAATGCTTGAGATTGTAATAATAGTATTGATCTGAAACTTTGTAAGTATGTCGTGGACGTTGGGAAAGTGTCGTCGAGACCCTTGAGGGACGGTTGAGTATCTGAGGGGTTTGTTGGGTAATTTCTGCTGGAAATAATAGGCCTTGAACTATCAGAGTGAAGTCCGACGGTTCCGGGGTACGGCGGGCTATCGTGACGGCGTAAAATCGAATGAGACGAGAATTTGACGAGAATTAGGCCATTGCAAAAACTAGACACTTGCATTGATCCATGTCATTGAATAGAACAAGTTGCTGTCGTAGCATCGATTGAGGGTGCAGCGCTAAAGCAGTTGTGCTTGCGCCGCGCAGAACCAAAGAGAAATTCTGTTCACCCTTCTATCCAAGGATTCTCCGAGAGGATTTTTGCATGTATTCTGGTGCGAGCGTGCTGGCATGGACGGGATGTCGTGCTTGGAAGGCGGGTACAGAAGAAGAAGGGGAGGAAACTGGAGGAGAGAGAGGCTTCTGGCGGTTAAATTAGTGCTCAGGAATGAGGGATCTGCGGCGAGCTAAATTTCGGGACTCTCTTCTCTCCGAGTAGCCGCGCGCGTTGCTTGGAAATAGGACGTCGGCCACGTATCTGCAAAGTCTATCGACCGCCGGGTGTGCGCCAAATTCGCGAGTGTTCAGAATTACGATCTTGGGTAAATCGTGAGGGAAGCTTGAGGTGCAGTGAACGAGCAGGCGTAGGCGCTATGATCACGAGTGATGGAATGTGTCCAACTTCTGGAGATATCAATCCAGAAGACGAAGGCCAATATTCGAGACGAAAACGAAAGTTCGTTATTTGCTCCTTGGTTTCTCCGAGGTCAAGTGTGATCGACATACCAGCGAACTTAGTGGCTAATTATGAAGTATATGAAGAATCTCAGAGATTTGCACCACGTTGTGCATTGTTGCAATGTTTCAATGCATCCATATTAATAACATCGCGGATGGCCGAAAAATCAATGGACTTACGAAGGACTGGGTGATCTCTTGACGTATGCCATTTGCAAACAATGCGTTCTGTGCGTTCGATAATTCAGCGAATATATTGAAAAAATTTGCAGGTTGAATGATGAAGGCCGTTACTTACTCCTTGGTTTCTCCGACGTCGATGTCGTAATTACAGATGCAGTAGTAGCAGCATCTTAATGTGTCGTCAAAGTAACGCACGAACTGCAGGGCCACGAGGATCTGCTCCGTGTCGTGCCTCATCTGCTTCACCTAAATTTCTCCGGGAGCGGCGAGCGAGGAGGCGAGGAGCCCGCGCAGCTTCTTAATTTACCTCGTACACTTAGATGGGATGTAAGAGCTCGCTGACGTTCGTTTGAGGGGGATTTACGTTGTGCATTGCGTTCACGTTCGTTTCTGGAGGCTTTGCTCCACACTTCGTGGAGGGCTGGGCCTTTGAAGATGCGTCGTGGAAGGGGGGTAGCGTGTGTATGAGCGTACTACTACGTATGAATGGACGGCGTTGCGGGGAAACCTTCGTGAAGCGTCGCTGGATGCGGCATTAGACTGAATAGTGGGGCGCGGAGAAACTTGTCTTGCGTTCGTCGAAGAGAAGAGACGCGCGATGGCTTTGCCCATGGATGCTTCGTGGTGGGTTGAACCGGGGAGGTGGCCGATCAAAGTCCAGAAAGCAGCTGCATGAGAAGCAGGAGGACGGTGCGTCGAGGGTAGGCCGCTAATTGCGTCTGACGAATGCGAGCCCGCCTAGCCCCGCTTGCGAGGATTATAGAAAGGGGGAGCTGTCGAGAGAGGCAAAAGAGCAGCCACGGTGGCTGGACGAACGCAAGAATAGACAGAGAGGAACGGCGGTTGTTGGCAATTCAGCACCCAGTGTGCGTCATTCGATGGAGATTGATACCTAATAGATGACAGAGTTCGATGCCTCGAAGCCTTGGGGAACTGAACCTTCCTTCCGAACGGATTCTTGAGGACATTACTGGGATTAAAATGCGAATATTGGATTCACGTGTTGTTTCGACCGCGAACAAACCGAAGAACGAGCTGATGGAGATGATTTGCGTTGGCAGAGGTTTCTCCGAATGATATACTGATACAAACAAAATGCTGTTAGCGTTTGAATGGCGAAAGAGACGTACGGCGTGCGGTTTGATATAGCTTGGCGAAGCGACACGTAAGTGCAAGCATGTGGAAGTCATTCCGATGCGTCGCAGGAAGCGCAAGAACAGACGACGGCCTTCAAAGAAATAGTGTCGAACAAAGCGGTGGGCGCTGGTAGAGCGACGTTTCCAAAATTATTGCGAGCTCTTGCACCATCATATTGTTCGCTACTCAAGGAGATTGATATCGGTTTGCCGCAGAGAGGTATCCCCGCCCACCTCATGCGTGCGGCAAGAGCTTGCAGCGGAACTCGTGCCGGTGAAAGATTTGGCAGATAAGGTCGCAGCTCTTCCTCCAAGCAGCGTTTCCCCCCTTTGTGCGGGGAATCGTCGGTGTGCTAAATTCGCGAATAAATGGTGAATTTAAAAAATGAATGTGGAGGATTGTCGGCCTCGAGCTGTCGGGAGTGGTTGGTGGTGGTGGGAGTTGGGGTTTAGAGCTGAGTGTGGGGTTAGCAGCAGACTTCCAAAACGGGGGTGGCACGGTGGTGGTGACTGTCGGCGGGTGGAACGTCTCTTTGTCGTCGACCACCATCATCTCCTCCTGTCCTGAACGTTGAAGGCACCCCCCACGTAGCCAACGCAGTGCTACGCGTCAAGGGCTGGAATCGTCGCCCTCCGCCCGAGCTTTTTTCGAAAGAACGAAGGCCCTTTCCCCGCTCAGACAGGACATCCCACCCCTGCAACCTCCAGCCACGCCTTATACCCTCCTTTCACGAATATTCATAGACATAGACCGACTCGTCACTCTCCGAAGCACTCGACTTCCATCTCCAGCCCTTCGCGCTTCTTCATGATTTTCCAAGCCCAGCTCTAGTTTCGCAATCCCATAGACAGCCCACAAGATCTAATCGGGGGTCATCACTCCCGCTCTCTCATCTAGACGCTTCTTCTATTCTATCCATACATATACACTCACCGTAGACTTCCTTCGCACTTTTATACTTATACGCCCCTTCTCAGCCTCACCACCGCTCAAGATTCTTGCCCCCCACGCCGGCTCTCCTCAATCCTACTATGACCGGGTCCACGCTCATCCAGGTATCGCAAGGTCACCAATCCCCGTCGACCTCCTCTTCGCAGCCCGACAAGGGCTCTTCCAGGCCGTACAAGTGTCCGTACCCCCTTTGCGGCCGTGCTTTTAGTCGTCTCGAGCATCAGGTGCGTGGTCGACAACGCCTAAAATTTTTTACATGTTTTGACTGAAATGACATGTCCTTTTTTTGTTAACCCCCGTCCGCATCGTTACACGCCCCTTTCCTTGCATCGCCAGACTCGTCACATTCGTACCCACACCGGCGAGAAACCGTTCGTTTGCACCCACGTCGGCTGCGAGAAGAGGTTTTCGCGCTCTGACGAGCTCACTCGCCATTCCCGCATCCACTCGGACCGTGATCGCGACACGCTCAAACATCGTGATACCGTCGGCGGCGGTCACAGGAATCTATCAGATGTTCCTGTCAAGCTCATTGGCAACGGTCATGGCGGGGAACTTCGCAAGATGGATCCGAGCCTGGCCAGCGGTGTTGGCTTGGATCTTGATCTCACGGGGACTATTCGAGTGAAGAAGAAGGCTCGCAGTAGGGCAAACAGTGACGATGAGGTACGGGTGAATGTTTTGATATCGATTGCAGCGACTAATCGAAAATGAATTCATTTGCAGGGCGACTCCTATCCTCGCGCAACCGTTACCGAGTCTTCGTCATCACACCACCTTCCTCATTCTTCTCCGTTCCCCGTCGCTAACACCGGGATCCAGGCGTCCTCAGGAGCTCAATATTCGAACCCGTACCCGACTGTTCGTGCCCACGTTCGTCACAATTCGCATACGCCAGTTGCTGCTCCCGCGAACACCAACGCTAATATCGCGGCTATTGTTGCGATGGAGGAGCTTTACGCTCTCGAGCGTTCGGAAGCGATTCGACGCGCAGAGTTCGAACAAAAACGAAGCGACGCTCTCCGTCGAGCTGATCTCGGACTCATGGGCGGGGGTGCTCAGCCTCGTCGGGTGAGCGGGCCCGTGGACGAACATATTCAGGCTCGCTCGAGTCATTTCGTCGACCACCATGGTCCCCGACACGGACACTCGCACAGCCAGTCTCAACACCATCCGTACGCACACGGACATGCCATGCATCATTCTGCTCATACGAAGGTATCGCCTGGTCGAGGCTCTGGGCAGCCGCGTCGCAAGGACGCCATGGATTTCGAGCAAGACAACGACAATTCGCCGTCGCCGTCTTCGACAGATTCGGATTTCATGCCTGTAGACGTCACATACAACTCAAATTCCGGAAATCCACCGCAGGCGACCAAAAGTGGTTCAGGACGAGACGGGCCGACTTCCGTAAACCCATATCCCCCTGTTCTTTCCGATGTGGCAACTCCGTCCACAAGCCCCTTCTTGGGCAGTTTGCTTTCTTTGGGGCTTCACTCGCGGGGACCCAGCCGCGCGCCTTCGCCAGTGTATTTGCCGCCCCCTCAACTTTCGCATGCAAACTCCGTGAATTCGAGACAACCCTCCCCCACCCTCCCGGACCCATATGGACACGGCGATGCGGTGGCAGGGAAACAAAAGAGGAAGACTTCCAGCGATCCCGCCCTCTTTGGCGCTGCGGGGCACCCATCGCTGAGCCCAACCCGTTCGAATTTTTCATTCGAGAGGACGCTCCCCCCACTCCCCACTCCTGCCCTCAGCAGCGGTCCAAGCAGTACCGGTAGCTCGCCTGGTCCTCACCCTCCTTCTTTGTCTAATGCGGTGTTTCCAGGACCGCTCGGCGCTCCCCCCGCATTTTCTGTGTCTTCGACACGGACGACGAATACGTCCACCGCAAGTTCACGGTCGACTTCGCCGACGGTTTCACAACATTCTCAAGGCCACCCACAGGGGCAACAGCAGCAACAAAATCACCATCACATCGCGCATTCTCTCCGCGTCGCTTTCGGCATGACACCCATCCATTCATCGAACGACCGATCATCCAGGGTATCTGGACCTGGTATACCACCTCTCGCGTCTTACGGTAGCAACAACTCATATTCACGCAACGCGTTCGGACCGGGAGGCGCGCCGTCATCGTCGTCGATAGGCGTTCGCAGCAGCAGCTCGTCGGATATCAGCTCAACTTACGCGCAGCAGATCCGCTACGGAAGCAATGGGAACCCGTACCCTGCGTCATTACCTGTCTCGCGTGCGGCATCCCCGCCGATAACGCTCGCGCCTATCATGCTACACAACAGCACGAGCGGGAGCAGCAGCACGAGCTCGAGCAGCAGTGTGCGAAGCGAGAACACGACGAGGGACGGTGGGGAGTCGAGTCATCGCCATCGCTCATCAGAGCCTTCGTCGCCTCGCAAGGTGCGCATGAGCCCAACGTCAGCGACTGCGAATGGTGGTGGCGAATCGGTCGTCAAGAAGGAGCGAATCTCGCTGCCCCGTTTCCGAGAGTTCGAGGCCTCGCTCATGTCAGATCCGCACTCGGGGCCGGGTCTGGAGAACAAGGGTTTGGGGCACCTGGCGGACGTAAAGAAAGAGTACAGCAGCAATAACGGCATCCCTGCACCCCCTGTGCTCCGTGGACCCTCGCACGGAGGAGGAGGGGGAGGGGTGTCGCGCTTCTCAGATTTACTCCTACAACAGCCGCCATCTCGACCTTTGTGATCGAAATGGAGACCCCGTCGGAGGGTTTGCTGGTGGTCGTGCGCCGCTGCTTATCTCGATATCGCGTCATGGCCTATCACTTTACGTGCTTTCGCCGTGCCCCCCGATCGCGCGTGTAGAACATGCACATGGGTTTGACCGCCCATTGTACGTTCCATGACTGTTGGCCATGTCCCTCGATGCTTTGCAAACACCGTCTGGTGTTTCTTCTATTCCCGATCAAAGGAAATATGACAACCTGACATCCTACGTCTCCCTACTCAACCCATCATTTCTCCTTTTCGTTATCGTCTTACGGCATTTCCTCCTTCCTTCTTCCTTTCGGGCTCAGGTTGTAGACGCATCTCCGATCTCCATTCCCAATCTGTACTCATCCTGCAATATGTTTTCTCCGACGAGTTTATCATTTGTCCGTTATCTCCTTTTTGATATGCCTTGCCTTGTGTTTATTCGCCTCTCTGTTACCTCTTTTTCCCTGGACGCACTGCGATGCTATACATACAGTATTCCTTCAACACCACTCCGCTATTACCATTCTATATAGATTCCCTTTCCCATTAACGCGCAGAGGACATTGTTTTAGAGTCTTCCTGTTACGACTTCTTCACGTTTTATGTTTTATATCTTGCCTGTTTCTCTCTCTCTTTCCCTTTCGTCTCTTCTTCACCATAGATTGATATCAATTTCTAGAGTTGTTGTTGTTCACGGTTGCAACGGTTTGCAGATGTATCGATGATATGGTTCGGTAATTTCATTGACTATGTATATTTTTAACGCCTTTCGTTCTGGTCAATCCGTAGTTTGATTTGTGATGATCTCCCTCTCTCTGAGTGCGATAAGCAGTCGTGGTGCCGGAAAGGCGAAGTGTACGTTATGTTCTTGCCGCGATGTTGAGGGCCGCAGTGCCTTGATATCGATTGTTTGTTTGACGAGTTACGGTATGAAGGCGCGTAGACTCCGGTGTCCTCCCCATGGTACGAAAAAAACACATGTGAGATTTTCGGAAGGGAGTGGGTCGTGGGTTGTAAGTAACGATTCTCCAGGTACAGTACTGTTCTGCAGGTGTAGTAGGCCAGTCTCGGTCCCTCGGATGTATTTTCTTTCATCAAAGAATGCGAGCAAAGCTCACGCGACAGATCACTTCCAGGACCTGGAGCGAAGGTAACTTTGTTAAGAATCAAGATCGTCGAGTCGAGTCCGAAGAAATAGGTACGGATAGAATTGCCGAGGAACGGCAATTTGACAGCAGATACAGAGGTCGATGAAGCTGTTAATTTATTGAAAGTACCGCAGGATCGGACAGCTAGCTTATCAACGCAGGATGGAAGGACCCGCTTGACGAGTGCTGCGCAGTGCAAATTTAACTCCAAGCCATCGAGAGCAGGCCTCAGTCCGCAGTCCACTTCGCTTCAGCAAGACAGAAAACATGAGCACTGGCATGTGAAATGACCCAACGATCTGCGCGAGGAAAGACACCACGAAGAAGCGGAGAGGTTGGGGTAAGATTCCAAGGGGCAAGGATCTCAAGATTTTTTTCTCGAGATGCCAGGTGTATCATGGGGGGAGCTGTCAAGAGTTCCAAAATTACTTACTACCTATTCGCGTAGTTCGCTCACGACGTTTGTGTCGTCATCCGCATTGGTAGTGAAGTGTTATTTGGAGTCCGCTTTTGTGTATTCCTATGTTCTGTTCTGTTCCTGTGTCGCTGAGAGATGAGGATGGTGGA
The DNA here is from genome assembly GCA_001020605.1 of Schizopora paradoxa. Classification (NCBI taxonomy): domain Eukaryota; kingdom Fungi; phylum Basidiomycota; class Agaricomycetes; order Hymenochaetales; family Schizoporaceae; genus Schizopora; species Schizopora paradoxa. The sequence goes on from KQ086021.1 coordinate 20,756, forward strand.
CCGGTCAGCCGAGGATCGGACGTGAGATGCTGTGAGTTCGCGAAGACGTTGGTTCGACGTTGACGGGGCGCGTCAATAGAGTCGGAGGGTCGATGTTCTGTTCTCCCGAGCCAAAGAGCGAGAGTTTTTGAGTTACCAAGCATTAAAGTGAGCCATAGTTTCATTGTAACCCGGAGCATTCGGATCCCTCGAGTCCTCGACGTTCGAGTCTTCGACTTGGAAATGAAATCAAGAAGATGGCGAAGGCACAAGTTGTCGCGCCTTCCATCCGAACCGACCTTGAAAGACACGGGAAGTCTCGAGATTCGAATGGTAGTAAGTTGATCCTGATTTCTAAATCCACTTATGAGTCTGAGATGAACATCTCGACCGTGAGGTTGGTATCTTACGCGAGGATCGCCGTCTACTCCCGCTCTTCGAGTCCTTGAACTTCCCCAAAGTCCTTGAGTTAATGGGCGGTTTCTGGCTTGAGGTAGGTCCATCACTTCAAGCTGGGACGTTGCCGCGAAGTAGGCGTCGACATGATCGTTGGGAGAGTCGAGGTCGTTGATCGAGGTTGGGCATCTTGCGCGTTTGACCTCTCACGCTTCTGATCTTTTGGGACTGATCATCGAACTTGAAGGCACCTTTTTCGTTGTGTCGTTCGGATTTTCTGAATTATAGCGGAGAGGGGTGTCTTCCTAAATAATTGATCCTACGCAAGGACCTCCAGGATAAGCAGTTTCGGCCCTAGACGCTATGCTTTGAGGAACGGTAGAATACCCCATGATGCTCCGGAATTCAGAACGTGCCCCCTTTCTTCATGTCCTCGTGAATGCCATCGCGTCGAGCGCCGGTCTGCGGCGGAGAGCTCAACAATAGATTTCTTCCTCAGCTGACAGATCTCGAAGTCGATCCTACCAGATGGCGTGTCGAGCAAAATAGGTGAAGCATCATCGCAGTAACCGCGGTGTTGATTATGAGTCGAGCGATCTCCTTGCTTCGACACCGTTTATGGATGGCGGGTCGTCTTCGTCGCCTCGCTCTCCTCGCATTATACGTCTTCGCGGTACTTTCGCGGCACTGGACGTGGGTTCGCCTCTCGTCAAAGGATGACACATTGACGAACCATTTCTGAATCGCTTTGGGAACGTCAATCCGAGTCGGTGTTACTTCTGATGTCCGACTCGACTGTGACGACATACGTATATGTCAGAAGCAGAACTTCTTCAACAGAAAGGGACGGAGAAAGAGGCGACGGTGCTGACATAGCCAAAGTTGTACACGCAAATATTGCCGATCGACCCGAAAGTGTGATACCCGCCAACGTCTTGCCGCACATAGATCCCCGTCGCGAGAAAGACGACAAGAAAAGCCTGAGGTCCATTTGAGGGGTGGAGTTCTCCAAGTAACTCTGAGGCAAAGACGTTCAAGTTTCGTCGCCGTAAGAGTGGGGAATCGCTCAGAGTCAAAATAACCCCATTTCCAATCGTTCTCGAGCCCTAACCTTGAAGTAGTATCATTTGCGTGGCCAACGAGAAGCGCTTAGAGGGCTGCTTGAAGTTATCCGAGGTTCCAATCTTGTGTGTTCGTCGCGATTCCAGTTGCAAAAGGTTGTGTCTTCATCCTTTCGTCTCTCGATGCGAGACATCCACCCTTCCAGGAGTCCAGGTTGATAGCATATGGCGCTTTCTCCTATGTATATGTGTCTGGAGAGAAGAAGAATCGAATTTTGAAGTTTTCCTTCGTCTTAGAGAAAAAAATGGTGCAGGACAGAAGCAGCCCCGGCCGGGGCCACCTGGCATCCTCCAACCGGCATGGCTGTGCGAGCCGCCGGCCCTCATCTGCCGGATCGGCCGAGTTGGGCCGGATGACGACGCGGACACGACCTCTCATCATGATGCCACCATCTCGATTGACCGCAGAGTTTCGTCAACATGCATAGATTCCACCAAGGACACGGATTGCTGTCTCAAGCTTCTCAGTCAAAGAGACCTTTGGAACAATATTCTCAAATAAAGGACGGAGGTCTTTCTTTCTCAAAGTTCAGTCTTCAACCTCGCGGAATGCAGATGACGTCGCCGAGCGATGATTATGTTGGACTTTCAGAAAGCTGGTCGCACATAGGTCATGCGTGAACGCAACCACATTCTCATCGGGCTCTGGGAGATGGCTGGCATCCGGAGGTGACGGTAAGTACATTCAACCTCGATCGACGTTGTTCGAACGGCTGAACAGGTTGAATTTTTCCTCAGACCTGCGAGTTTTACTGTGGGATTTTCATCAAGAAAAAGTAAATGCACCATGTTCGATATTTACGGGTCATACGGTAATATAAAATCATGTCCGCTTGCATTTGACGGGCTGTTCAAGACTGGACCTTAGGCGAACATATTCTGCCTCGCTTTCTCTCCTCAAAACCAGTACATATACTCGTAAGTCGATTTCAACTGGAAAGTGACTCTGTCGAATCTTATGCAGCAACGCACTTATAGTGGCTCGATGGATTCTACAATCTTGAAGTTCGACGTTACTCGAGGATCGTCATCCATTACTCCCGCGTCGTCAATTAGATCGTTCACTGGGCACGAAGTGCGTGGGCAATATTGTGCAAACTGCTCGGTGCACTGATGTAACATGAAGGCGATCGTAAGAGGTATTTCGTGTCTTCCAAACTCCGATGATGTCGTCCTGAGTGCAGGGTATGTTGAATCATCTCTCTCGGATAGGTTGCATTTCAGTAATTCTTTCGACAGAGAAGATGGGAGGGTCATCATGAACGATTCACGAGTGCCGACTTTCTCGTCGTCTCCGGGCACTCTTCAATTGGACATTGAGGTGACGGACGTCGCGTGTCATCCCGAGGCAGATAAACTATTTCTCACTTCCGACTCTGCGGGAAACATATGCCTTCGAGATACCCGAATGGCCTTTGATAGTAGTGAAACGGGAAGGACGCACGGCGGTGTTGTTCAACAAGTAGGCCCATTCACCAATCTCTGGACCTCGTTAATCAAATCATATCATTCGGATTTCTTAGTACCTGACGAAACTGTCGCGCAGATCTGACCCTTATGTAATTCAACCCGAGGTCTCGAGCATCAAATTCAATGGGGCAGGTAGGTAAAAGCCTTCAAATGGACAGGTATGTCTCTCAAGCTCGAAACCAGGACAGAAGTTTGCCGCTGTTTTTCTGGTTTGTCGTATCATTGAGATGGTGACCTTCCCTGACGTACTAGCATATTCATTAGAGATACCTTCCGACGATTTATGCGACCAGCGATGAAGTCCCGCTCGCTGTCTGCTCTGGGAGGAAGCTTCCTGACGGAAGTCCGATCCCGACTGGACAAAGCACTTACGCCAATTCTTGTACCATCAAGGTGAGACTCGAACTTGTATAACCAGATTTTGACTTATAAATTTCAAAAAGCACGGATCCTTTGGAGGCCTCGCTTCCAGTCACGATGAATATTTCTGCACGGGGTCTGAAGATTTTCGAGCTTACTGTTGGAAGATTCCGGACCTTAAGGTGCTCGAAGATGAGCGGATTGAAATGGAGAGCGACGAATGGGAAGCAAGTTCATACCGCTTGACGACTAGTGAGAATCTCGTTTGACGTATTGCGGAAGATTAACTGTGCATTTGGTATCAGGCTTTGAAAAAGACTCGGAAGGAGGAGAGAAGTACTACGGTCCAATGGAGTTGGATACCCCAGTCTTTCGTCTCACTGGTGAGTAAATTCCTAAGGAAAATCATTAAAGGCGACTTTGAGCTACTATTCATAGGCCATTCATCGATCGTGAACAGCGCTGTGTTTCATCCAGTATTTCCTCAAGTGGTAACAGCCGGTGTCGAGAAGTACATGGTCGTCCACAATCCTACACCGACAGCTCCGAATGGGGACGAGTTCGAAGCGACGAGTCAAGAAGTACGGGAGGTCACGCCGCACAGCGAAGAATTCGATGCTGAGTACAGAAAGATGCTCATCTCTGGCCCTCCAGATCCCTTCGATCCTAACATCTCTGAAAGCGAAGTGGACGAGAAGACTCTCAAGTTTTTCGATGGGTGAGCTTCTTATTAAGTGCCATTTGTCTAAAGTATGCTATTCTGACTTTTTATAGCGTGATACGCGAAAATGAGGGCTCTTGTCTGGGATAGATCATAGTTACAGAATCGCGATCTATTTGGTGGTTCGTATGTATGCATCCATTTACTGTACTATTTCGACCAACTGTTCACGTCACGGTCACAAATGCCGTGAACTTGAACTAATTGAGACGCTGTCACATGTCACAGGCCTCTTCCGGGGCCTTTAGCGTGCGCTAGCCGAACCCTAGCGTCCAAATATGGGAATTTATAACCCAAATCCTGCCCATTTATGGCTGTGAACACTGTGAACAAGTGAAGTTTTCGTGTCACGGTCACAACCCCGTGAACAGTTGGTCGAAATAGTACAGTATTGTGATTGATAACGACGAACTTTCTGAAAAAGGAACAAACGGAGAGTCATACATTAGCTTTCACATTTACAGCGAAAGATCTACTATTTAGGTGCAGATTCTACTTCGTCGTGGTCGATATACTGTAGTATTAGGATCCGAGTTTCGAGATGAAGTTGTGGGACGCGGCAAATCGCGGAGAAGTTCACACATTCTTGATGCTTTTTACCACGGTCCTCGAGACGTCGATCGTCGTTTTCACGTCGAACAATTCGACCGTCAACGACGACGACAGCAGTTCGATGGAGATGCATCCAGCATGTTTCCGCCAAGTTACGTTCGGACGACTACCGAAAGAGCGCGATAGAAAGGCACTCTTGGAATTGTGACCGTTGAATATTGGGAAGTTGGGCTGATGGTTCGGGGATGAGATGACGGTGAGTCACACATTTAGACTCCTTTCGACTTGTTCGTCTTGACTTCAAGAAACCACAGTTCGACAACATGTACGAAAGTTTTGACTAGAAACAGACATTGCAAGGTTCTCGTAACTCGAAACAAGACAATGAGCTCAAACCCTCCACTTCTCGCCATCCCAAATTCGTTGCGGATCTCGTTGTTTTTATCGGTTTATCTCCTCGGTTCCTCCTTCGACCTTTACTTCGATATCGTGAGGCAGGCATTATTGAGATACCCAAAGATCGTCAACTCCGAACGCAGTTTGATCGATCAAAATAGGTGCGGATGTGCTCAAGAAATCGGAATTGTGCCAGGCTTCAACGTCCCAGCAGATCCTATCCTCCGCAAGTTTCATCTGTGAAGACTGCTTCGATGCTCTTCAGAGTTCTCGTTTGGTGGTGGTGAACTTCTTCTTCTGTTGCATGCGCCCCTCGATCCAACGTTCTCTAGGTACCTTTGGACGATCCGGAGTTCTTTACTTCGAATGCGACCATCGCTGTTGTCAGGATCCTGGCAAAAATCTCACCTGGTTCCGAATCATACCAGGCTCCAATCCTGTTCGATCCTCGAGCTACAGGCGTCTCGAGTGTGGACTCTATCGTTAACTCAGGACACCATCTCCAAACCAATGATCGAAGGAGCCTGACCTGATCCGTTTCGACCTTCCGTTTCGTCTCTGGCATCACCTCGCATCTAAAGCATAATAATCGTGGGTCGTCGTTACGGAAATCACGAAGCAGGCCATTTTTTCCTCCGATTATCCGATCGATATCAACACCTCGTCAGATGTGCTCGGCACGCACGCGTACAGCAATAAATTTGGAGATCTCACTAACTGTAGATCCTCGCAATCCGTTCGTTTCGTCTCTACACCTTCGGTAGGCAGGGTTATACTGACTATCATTGACGCGCTGGGACGCGAAAGCTGCAGTTTTGGGCTTGAGTATATTTTTCTTTTCATTCTTTTGGTGTCTCTGACATCTCACGTTTAGATATGGAACAGTATTCGGCGTGACGTACGTATTCAACAAGAAACCGGAGGTAAAGCCTTTGTCTCCAACAAATTTTGCTGCGATGTTTTCTGTCAACATTTTTGGCGCTCGAACTGTGGAGTAAGGCTTCTCATCTTACCATTCCAAATAAGATTGAGCGCTCTGAAGTCTTTCATTCAGGTTCATATCTTTTTGCATTGGGGGTACAAATGCATTTATTGGTTTTTTTTTTGTTTGACAGGCGATCGTGGAGCGGTTTGCTTAACACAGATCCGGAGCTCTGTACGATCTCTATGATCAATGTGCATCAGCTGGCCCTGAACTCTGCCGACTATGCAAACCCCAGACTGGCGCTGTAAGCTGTGCGTATAGAAAGGTACATTATATGCATTATCGAGGAATGCAAAATTATCTGAACAGGTATGCGATACAGCGGTTTGTGTGTAGATTTCAATATATATTCAGTACAGACAGGAATGAAGTGAGCATTATCTTGGGTGCAATTGACGTTATCTGGGGCTGCAGCAAGAAACGGAACAGATTGCACTATTTCACTTGCATATCCTCAACAAATCGAGCGACACCTCGACCCCCTGACAAGACTCCACTCTTTGCTTTGAACCATAGCGATCGCGGCGTCCGGGCAGCATCGCCAGGACGGTTAGACCCTTCGATTGCGCTCAAACGTTCCTTAGCTGGTTTCTCGTATGTACGGCGGAGTAAGCCCTCCGAGAAATCTAGGAATGTACGATAGACTAGTGATGACGATTTGGCGAAGGCAACATTATTTTTTTCGGCGAAATGGATGCTGTCTTTCAGGAGGTCATGGAGGTTCGAGTCTTCTTCAAATCCTGGTTTCAGCTGAAGTTGTTCTGAAAAATAAACTTCTTTAGTCTTAGAAATAGGACCTCCGTGTCTTGCGTATACGCTCGCAGATTGTAATGACGGGACGATTTTTTCCGTCATATGAAGGTGACACATGGCTTCCATCCAGGTGAGGAGATGCTCTTGGAGGAACTTCTCCATGCTTTCTTTGAGGAGCGAGTTTTTGCTGTCTGCCTCCGATAGGTGCGCAGCCCAATACGCGCAAGCATAACGTAAAATAGGACTGAAACCTGCGTCCTCCTTCACTCCCATGTTATCCAGCGACAAAATTTCCCTGCCTTCAGACGTGTCCTCACCAGAGTCACGGCTCATCGGCACACCTTTGGCTATAATCTCCAAACAACGTTGACAAAGGTATGCTTCCTCCTTCGGTACGTCCACGAAAAACCTGCGAAGGCCGAGTTCATGGAGTTTATAACTACGCGTTAAAAAACTTCGCAGCGACGGATGAAAAGCTCGAAGAGGAGCCTGCGGATCGTTTGGCCATATGACGATAGGATGTATACTGCGAAAGAATGTCCTCGGGATACTCTTGTCTATTTGAAGGAGATGGGCATGCGTCTCGAGAGCCAAGGGTTCCTTCGAAAGGACGATGGCCGCAAGAGCATGCGCCATGCCCTTGTAACCGATGCCAGTCACGATGGCTCCTTTACAGCCATCCTGATAGAAGTATTTCATGTCATGGGATTCGTATGAATAAGACTCGGGTCGGTGATCAAGCCAATCTCGAAGTCTTTTATCAGGGTCACGGTTGCTTAGATTGCCGCGAATAAAACTGAATGCTTCCTTTGCATAACAAAAGAGACCCTCACTGTTGTTTACGAGGGAATTAAGGTCATGGGGATCTGGCCAATCGTTCGGACGAGACAAACCACACTTCTCATGGACCTGAGACAGCTTTTCGAGCAAATACTTCCGGATATCCTGCTGTGCGGCCAAAGATGGAGTTTTATCGATGTCGAGAGTTTCGTGATGTCCGTATTGCTCGAAAGTGTTGGAGATATGTGGCTCCGGTCTACTCGTTACCAAGATTCGAACGTGCGAATACTCGGTTCCAGACAGTCGGGTCAGGAAAAGCTTGAGTACGTGGGCGGCTTCGTCTTTCTGGCATTTATCAAGAACGTCAACAATGAGAACGATAGGTGAGTTGAGTTTCGCCACACGCAAGGGTTTCTCTACAAGTTTTTTGAACTGGTCTTCCAACTCTCCGAGATCATTCATTGAGCCCCCGATGAACCCAAGGCTACCGTCTCTTTCAAGCGCCTCGACAACGGCATCTCTAAACGAGGTATGGAATGAAGCAATCTCTTGAACGATAGCAGAGAAGACATTGCACGCTTTCAAGTCTTCACAACTCCAACTCGGGAATAGAGCTCCTCCAAGAATGCCCTTCTCGTTCGCCCAATCTGCAATAGACATCGCGACCGACGTCTTCCCGCTCAAAGGTAACCCGCTTAACCAAATTATGTTGGAAACTGTCGCATCGAGACTTGTTGTCCATTTCTCGAGTCTGCTTAAAATATCCACGCGAGTCTCAGGAAAGCAGGATGACCGGCGAGATTTCGCTCTGTCATAAGTTAGTATACTCGGGACAGTTCCAGCGAAAACCGTATGCATTGACTTGGAGTATCGGTTCATGTCGTTCAAGGCACGTAATGTTGCCTCATCACACCCGGCTGTTGCCTGAAAGAGCACACAAGATAAGTCATCCGAGGAATGCCTTCAGCAAAGTCAGATGTCACATACCGCCCAATTGTGCGCAAGTTCCATGGCAAAATGTAAGTCGTCGCCATTCTGAAACTCTTTCAGGTCTGCATAGATTTGCCATCTGTAGAGATAATGCCGAACAAAATGGTAGAGTTTCTCTGCCGCCTGTATTTCCTTGCTCGGCGTCCTTTTGAGGTGATGAGCCCAATGCTTGCAAGCATACCTCATGGCGCTATCTAATCCTTCAGTCATTTCCCTTGATGTTGCTGCCAGTCCTTCTGCGATGATTTCCAGAGAACGCTGGGAGAGGTACGCACTCAATTGTGGCACATCAATGAAGAACAATTTGTTGATGCATCGTTCTGCATTAGTCAGGAAGTCTGGTAGGCAGAGATCACGAAAGCGTGGCCTTGAATCCTCACGCGTACGCGTACGGGAGTAACCTTTTTTGCCAGTATAGATGATGCCACGCGCGCCTAAGTATTTCACCATGCTCTCAATGTGCTTCTCGTCCTCTTTAAGAATCTGGGCTAAGCAACTGGTACTGTGGATCTGCGAGTGATGGGACAAGATGATTGTTCCAAGAACCCTGCGTAACCGTTCTGTCCATATAGAATCGGCTTGCTTATCTTTCCCAATGCTTTCATTGAGAATACACAGGTAGAGACCATCGAGATGGCTAAACGGCGCCTCGGTGTCTTTCGATGACTTGTCGTCAATCCTGAGTATGCTCTTGAGGCGTTCTTCCGAATCGATTCTCTTGGCACTGTCGGCAGTGGACCATGACCTATATCGAATAAAGCGGCTCGCAGTACTTGCATAAACGAACAGTGTTTCGCTTTTCGCAGCAAGTAAACTGATGCTCTCTTCACTAAGCCAATCGGGCTGATCGCCGAACCTCATCAACTCCGAGCCATGACGCAGGTACACTTCAATGTTACTCATCTCGATGAATTCTTCGATCGCGCATTCACGGAGTATACGTTTTGATGTGCGTTGATTCACTACTTGGTCGAAAGCTGCCCGTATACGTTGCTCTGGTCGACTCGAGATGAAAATACGAATATGGGGGTTGAGTGTTGAAAGCACCATCAAGAAACAAACGATTGTCCGGACCATTGCAGGGTCATGAAATTCATCGAGAGCATCAATAATCAAGAGCAGAGGTTTTTGTACAAGGTGGCTGTCGTGCTTGTACGTTGAATTTGAATGAATTAGGTCGCCAGCTGGATCTTCGGCCTGATATTGCGCAGCAACCCCCTGGTACAACAAGCCAGTTTTGATAAGCGCCTTCATGACGGATTCTGTCAGCGAGGAATCAAATTTGGAAAGGCGGTACGCAATGTGGTGTAGTATGAGGTATGGGAACTTGATCGAATCATTGTAACTTCCCTTCGCTATGAGGGGAAAGTTACTGTAACCCAGCAGTCCCTCATGTTCTGCCCAGTGTGCAATTGTCATTGCAATTGTCGACTTTCCGGACCCCGAGAGCCCTCTCAACCAAAACATTTTCGATTGACCATCGACTGCGGTCACCCAGTTCTTGATCTCAGATAAGATAGCTTTGCATGTTCCGTCATAGCAGATGACAATCTTTTCCCTTCTGAAATCGCTCCAACACCTGCCGAGGTCATCGGAACTGTAGCGAACACGGCTTTCCAACGCAACAAAGGCAGATACGCCGTTTATGATTCCTGAGAGTTCCCCAGCGCTCCTTGATTTGATCTGTTAGAGCACATTGTAAGAAGACGAGTTAGATTGATCCCAGTACCACGTACCGTCCACCAATGCGCCCTTTTCAAAGACAACGACAGAAAATCGAGACCAACGGGATCGACACTGAGCCACTTGAGAAGATAGCGCTGGTAAACAAACAATTCAAGGCTTTTCATGACCCGCGCGTCACCATAACGCGCCTTTGCAAGGTGGTCGGCCCAATACTTGTGCGCGTATTGGAGTCCTGCCGTGAAGGTTTTTGACGCGTTGCCTGGCAATCCCTCCATCATGGCTTCCAGACATTTCTGAGAAAGACGTGCCTCCAGATCCCGAACACCTATGAACGGCCCGCCAGAGGCGTTTTGCTGATGGTCTTTCATGAAGTCGCTGAAGGATCGATGAAAGAAACGAACAGGTGTATCGGGTTCGTTGGGGCTTGGTATTGCAATAACACAGCTCAAGTCCTTGAGTTCATTTCTTAAACTCATTTCCTCCATTTTAAAGAGCTCTGCTAAAGCACTCATGGGCAAAGTTTCGCGCAATTCGCTGACCATACCAAGGATCGTACGCAACTGCACTGCCTTTTCTCGGTTGAGGTCGGACTCGTCCCCACCAACATCATTGAGAATAGCAAGATAAAACCGCGTAAGTCGCTCATACGGGTCTTTACTTGGGGGTGTGTTTTTATTGAGTCTGAGCACATCCACAATGCACACATTGCAGTCCTTGTTGCGATCAGCAATGTAACGGAGTGCAGTAGAAATGTGAATGAAAAGATCGCCGCAGTGTTTGAGAAGCGCTTCGAGGTCCCCTCTCTTTTGCCAATCAATGTCACTGTGAATTTTGGATAATTCGGCGCAAACATACGCTTTGATTTCGTCAGAGTCCACATCGTCCGAATTATCAGCGTTCACGTTGTGTCGGTCAAAGGAATCTTCGCCCTCCTGTTGAAAAGCATCTTCTATGTGCGGTTCAGGGCGACTTGTAACGAAGATGCGAAGATGAGGGTTTGACTCCGAGAGCGTTGACAAAAGTCCAATGATTTTCTCCGCCATCACTTCTGTGCATTCATCGAGAGCGTCGACAATAAGAACGATGGGTACCTGAAGATCAAGCACCGGTAATAAGCTTGCTATGATGGAATCCGAGTTGTGCCGAGATCTCGACGAATGGTTGTCTATAGCCTGCGCAATGGACTTCATTTTCGAGGGATCGAATAGGGCAAGGTCGTGAGCGATGGTTGAGATGAACGATTGCAGGTCACACTGCGGTGCCTGTTTATCAAAGAAGAAACTCCCTCCAAGAATTTTGACCTCTTTTGCTGCCCACTGCGCGACAGACATGGCGACTGCAGACTTCCCAGTCCCGCCAGATTCACATAACCAAAAAATAGACCGTGTAGTCGAGCCCATATTTATTGCCCAATCCTTGACTAGCTTCAAAACAGCTGAGCGAGTTCCGGGGTGGCAAGCCTCGATCCGGCCCGTGGAACTCACAGGGCCATAGGTAGCACCCGCGACTTGTGGAAGTTCTTCGTCAATTATTGATCGGAAGTGGGTACGAATGGTGTCCGACAGATAATTTTTGAATCCGGTCTAAATGGCCAACATGAGTATTTAACCCGAGAGAAATTATCATGATCACATACTGCCCATTCCTGCGCAGTCTTCGCCGCTCGCGCAACCTTCGAGTCCACTTCTAGCGAAGCTTCCACCGACGCTACCTTCACCCACTCTCGTGCAGCCTCTAACGACAAGAATGATGGGTGCATAAACTGCTTCAAGAACAGTGTTTTCATAACGCGGAACCATTCATGAAGATGATACCGGACAAATTTCTCGAAGTTTTCCCTAACCTCGTCTTCGTGGTGTGCCCTCGCAAGGTGCTCACTCCAGTTTGTACATGCATAATGAAGAGCCGACGAGGGCCATCCTGAGTCGTCCTGCAAACCTGCGATCATGACAGCTAGACAGCGTAGAGATAGGTAGGTTTCGGCGTCCGAAATGTTAATGAAGAACCTTTCGGTACATCGTTCTCGGGCCTTCAGAAAGTCAGGGAAGGATTGGTGGAAAAAGCGGACGGGTGTATATGGTTTTTCGGGCGGAGGAACAACCACAATGGAGCTCAAGTCCGCGAGCTTATCCCTCAAGCTGACAAACTTTTGCGGCTCATGGAACTCTTCCAAAGCGTCGACAGACAATGGTTCCTTCAAGAGCAGAATGGCACCGAGAATTTTGCTTTTGAAATCCCTTATCTCGGTTGAATCGTCTTGTGTATCACTTTCGACAGCCCGGTCGAGAATATTCAAGTAGAGTTGGTCGAGGTGTCGGAACGGTGCATTACCGGTTGGTTTATTTTGACTTAGACCAAGCAAATCTTTAATGCGCTGTTCGGGATTCCCTTGTTTCTTGCCGGCACGGATGTAACGAAGCGCGGTGCTGGCGTAGATGAAGAGATTTCCGCTGTATTCAACGAGAGTATTGAAGTCGTCGCTCTCTCGCCATTTGCGTTGATTGTACAACTTGGTCAATTCGTCGTGCAGGTAAATCTGAATGTCATTGTTGAACACGCAGTTTTCCATTCTGCGACGATAGAATAACCGTTTGCTCTTGCCACTGAAGATATCTTCTATATCTTTTTCGGGTCGACTCGTAAGCAAGACACGGATATGAGGGTTGGATTCAACTAATTCCATAAGGAGTGGAATAGTCTCTTTGACAGCATCCTGATCGTCACATTCATCAAGTGAATCAATGACAAGAAGCATGAGTTTTCGTGGAGGTAGAGGGGGCGAAGGGGGTGCAGAGGGTTCGAGAGTTGTAGAGGGATTGGGTCGAAGCTTCTTTAGGGGTTCCACGACGAGTTTTTGGAATCGCTTTGCGTAATTGCCCGCAAATGTGAAGCGATCGTGTTCTCCCAGAACCCTTGAGACGTTTTCCTTCACTAATGGATCGAATTTTGCAACCTCGTACGCAATCGTAGGGATAAAGTGCGCAGCTTTGCCCATCAACCCTTCGTCTCTGGAGAAGAAATATTTGCCGCCCAAGATACCCTCCCCGATGGCCCACTCAGCAACAGTTTTTGAAAATGTCGATTTGCCTGTCCCGGCAAGACCGCTTAGCCAGAAAATATGTTCATCCTTAGCGTCCACATTAGTCGCCCAGATTTTGAAGTCTGTCAGAATGGTGCCACATGTTTCATCATGGCAAACTTCAATCCTCTTTCGGTAGTATTCATCGGCAGCGTCACTGACTCCTGCGACGAGTAGCTTATCAAGCTGGTCGTTCATATCTAAGCCGGAAGCGATTCAGAATAACGCCCGTAGTTAGAAAATTACACCTGATACTCGCGTCGCAAATCCATCTTGCGTTCAATGCTCTGACAACGAAAAAAAATCATCAATATCTGGTCATCAATCTGCGTGGGATGAGGTACATACATCGAGCTGGTTCATCATCTCGTCAAGCGCTTTGTCTAACTTGTCAAGCGCGATTGCGTTCCCGATATCCAAAGTCACCTGTATACCGAGGTTAAAACGTGTATTGCTGCGAAATGCTCAGGCTCCAACACACCTGAAATTTTCTGATGGCGTTGTCAATGCCCTTAGCAAAGTCGGAAAGCTCCTCTTCATCGATCTTCGCTTTCAGGAAACGCATTACATAGGACGACGAGCCCCATTTTGCCAACTTTTTGGAGTGTTCGTCGATATCGCTTCAAGTCAAGTTAGAATATGGAACATCGTTCATCGGAAGGTAAAACGTACTTTTTGAAGCCCTGAAGTTGCGTACATAGCTTGTTCGTCTTTTCCATTTGGGAAAGCGGCACTAGAACCATGACCGACAAAGAGCTTAACAGGTCACGCAAGGTGTTCAGTGTATTGGTATTTCCGATCGAGGTCTTTTCCTCAAAAGGTCAGAGATGTGCATGCCAAAACGCGGGAAGTGAGCCTCACCTGGGCGTTGCTGATGATAGATAGAACAATGCCAATCGACAGTGCAGCACCTGGCACTTGTACCGGGAGGTTCCCAAGAATGCCGCTCGCCGATTTCAGTGCCAGATTTGCTACTTCCAGCGCCATCGTTACACCCTCCTTGCCGTTCTTCCCGTTGAACCTTGCTTTCGAGCGTCGCGCAAGCTCTTTGTCGTCGCCGCCTGCAACATCTACAGCACCATGAATAGTCGCAGGAGGTTTCGAAGAGTCGCTTCCGGCGCTTCCTTGTCGTGCGTCTTCACCGTCGTCGGCCTGTGCACCCTTTAAGCCTCCTTCGTTGGATGAGATCACGGCGCGATCGGCAGCTCTGTCGCCAGGAATCTTTTCGCCCTCCAAGTGACTTTCCGACGTGGTAGGTGGATTTCGAGGCGCCCTCCGAGCTTCCTCGTCGCCGCTCTTTGGACAGCAACACAATAGATCACGGAACGAGAGGCCCAGCATCGCTATGTACGAGCTCCGACTGCGCTAGAGAAGAATGTCACAGTGCCAGAGAGTATAGGAAGAGGCGGAGACGTACCTGTTGCTGAGAACTGGTGAAGATGGTGGTAGGAAGAGACAAGCAAGCACAGGGGTGCCATGGGACCAGCTCGTGTCCGCCAAAACGCTGACGCGGCAAAAGAATCGACTGAACGTGTTGAGCGGCGTGAAACTGCTCCGGTGCTAAAAACGAAAACGAAGATGAAGATATTCGTCTTGAACGCTTTGATAGAGGAAATGAATTAGGCGTGGAGAGTGCGCGGAGTCAAACTTAGGGATCGAGCCAATCGTGTCACTGTTCCTAAGCTGTTTGCATTGGATAGTCATTAATATTGGACGTCTAGAGCTCCTTCTTTGAGGTCATGCGCACCTTTACGAGTGCTATCTCGTCTTCCAATGTCCGCTGCTCCAATTCCTTCCACATCCTTTCTCGCCATCAACCTTCTCAGCCGCCTCTTGATGTAAGTAAGACGATGGAGTGGCTCTTTGGGGAGAGCCCGCAGTAGCGCTTCTAGCCGACAACGGCGAGGATGAGGCTACGAGGGTTTACACTGCAACATGTATGTCAAGCAGATTAAGCGTCAGCACGATGCGCGAAATGGAGTCGAGCACGCACCTTTCGATTTATCTTGCCATCCGACCTTTCACTATCATAAAGCGCTTCTATCCATCCAAACGACCAAGTTGAGAGCCGACGAGAAATGAATCCGGATAGGATTAATGAGCAGATACTGCGTTCGACGGTAGATCGTGCACGACATCTTTCGTCCGTGAAGTTTTTGCACCCAATTACTATACGCACATTTCCAGTCGAAAGCACTTTGAAGAGAAAGGTTGTCTGTAAGTTTGTTTCGTTGATGTAAAGATTCGAATGGAGATCCGAAAATTATGAGAGACTTCGAGGAATCCGACGAGGATTGAGTCGAGGAGACTCAGACGAGACGGCATCGACGCTACACTCAAGTGACTCGACGCGACATGGACACAACAGCCTTCCGGATCAAGATTTGGATCAATCTGACAAATCTTTACCGTTCGAACCGGTAACCAATCACGGTTATCGTTCAAACTTCAACGTCAACTCGCATTCCACAGTACAAATGTCCAGCCAGACTCTAGCAAGTCTAGATGATCTACCTGTCTCACAAGTACATATACTAGATCGCAGGGCATGATCTCTGACTCCTTTTTCACATCGCTCGGTGCTGTACTATCTACGCTTTTCTCTAGTCCCCGTTCTACCTTACTGAAGAGTCAGTGAAGACGCTTCGAAGAGGATCGATGCCGAGATAGACTGCTTGTAGGAAGCTATAGCTGGTCGATCGGAATCTCAGCTCAGGAATACTGTGCTGTGCATATGTGTACCAGTCGAGGTACGTCGGATACCCGGTTGTCTTCCAAATCTACCAAAAAAAACTGACTGGGCAACGTTCTTGAAAGTTTTTTGCGAATTCAGTTGGTTTAACGCAGAGTTCTTCTGGCATGAACATTTTTCGTAAGTATATCATACTTTCAAGTCGTGTCCTTTGGCTGATTTGTGCGCACCATTGCCAGACGCCGGCAAACTTAGTGTACTGCGCTCGTTGATCGAGCCTTTTCGGTTTGTGTGCCAGTGTCTTTCCTTGGGCGTAGACCATACTGGACGTCAAGTTGATAAGAAGGTTCTTGGCCCCAAAGTCTCTACGTCGAGTCTCCAGATGAGCGCAAACGAGATCGGTGTTTGAGGCGAACAGCGCGCTTCCCGAAGTTTTCTCTTCTCGTATGTCCAATCTCATTCACCTACTCGCGCGACATCAATTCACCATCGCTCTTAAACTGCGATAGTAATATTTGGGACGACATAAAACTGAAGGTGTGTAACTCTCTGCGTGGATACTCCTGCATGGGAATATTCCTCCCTTATTTTCGCCCAGACGCAGGGCTGACGTAGATTGACTACCACGAACGACGCTCCTGCTCGCTCCGAGTGTCCCCCGTTATCTCTACGGCTTAGCAAATCGATACTTCGAGTCGAGATCCTGGCGATTCACAACGCTTAAAGTAGTACCCTTGTATTGGGTTTGTTTTTGCTTTGGTTCTCGTCGAACAAATTGGACCAACTTTCCGCGATATGCAGTGTATTGCGCGCGCCATTTCTCATTATTCAACAGTTCTTCTGACAAATTCTAAGATATCAGGCATCCCATTCCTCAAAGTCTATTAAACTCGTACGTCCCCTCTCGAAAGTCACATTGTCTCACCTTTTTACTAACATCTTCCCAGTCTTTGTCTCCGATCTTCTGGTATATCGTAGTGGTTCCCTCTGAGGTTCATTCAAAGCTCGAAAGAAAGCATCAGGTGAGCTGTACATTAAATTTCTGAAAGGATCTCAGGTGCAACAATCTGAGATCAGCTTCAACGGTCAGCTGGTATGTACAAAGCATTGACATGAAATAACAGGGAACTCTCGGCACATTTGGCGCGCTATACGACCTCCACACATGAAAGAAACAAGAAACGCTACTCTATACCATTAGCGAACCGGGCGACAGCTCAACTCTTCAAAAAAACCGCCATCGTTGCCTTGCGCCAAAGCGATCACGACGTCGGACGAGCGACATCACTAACGTGATTCGACTCATCCGCCGCTTTCAAACGCTCTACAGCGATTGTTTCGTAGCTACGACGCAGCATAGAATTCTCCGGGAGGTCCAACAGCGAACGCCAGATGTGCATCGGCGACTCAGCGATTGCATCTCGGTTCTCAAGTTCCTCGGTGAACTGGATGGCTTCTCTCAAGATATCCTGGACGTCTTCTGCACATCCCGAGTTGATCTGGAGGAAGAGTCAGTCGGAGTTATTTCTCTATACGTGAGTGATAGTTCCTCACCGTCCATTCATATGCAGCTTGTAAGGACGGGCCGAAGTTCTGCGTCAATCCCAACAAAACCATAGCCTCCATCCAAACGAAGAGATTCTTCCGAACAAAGTTCTCGACCACTTCCTCGAGGAGCGAATCTCTGCCATCTGCCTTCGAAAGGTGCACACTCCAATACGTGCACGTATATCTTAGAACAGGAGAGGAATTTGAATCCGGTTTCCCTCTCAGTGACAAGTGTGCTCCACCATCGACCGTACTGAGACCTGAGTCACTGCTCAGATCTTCCAATACGATCTCCAGGCAACGCCGACTCAGGTAAGCTTCTTGCTTCGGTGCATCCACAAAAAATCTTCGAAGGACGGATCCACGAAGTTGACGTTTATCCGTCAAATACTCTCGCAGTGAAGGATGGAATGGTCGGGGAGAAGCCTGCGTGTCGTTGGGGCAAATAATGAGGGGATGAAAGCTGCGAAGCAAGTTTTGTAGAGTGCTCTGGTCGATTTGAAAAAGGTCCACCTGAGAGTCGATTACCAAGGGCTCTTGCAAAAGCACAATGGCCGCAAGCACACGGACAATGACCTCGTAACTGACTTGGATGCCAGACGCAACAACGCTCCGAAGACCGGGAATATAGAAGTCCTGGTATAAATTATAGTCATGGGAGAAATGGAAATGAGCCTCAGGTGGGTAGTCGAGCCAGAATCGGAGACGCTCCGCAGGATCACGGTTGTTTGAATCGTAGATGAAATTGAGAGCTCGTCTTGCATAACAAAAGAGGCCCCCACCGTTGTTGAAGAGAGAATCAAGATCGCGCCGATCTGGCCAATCAATTGGACGAGACAAACCAAGTTTCTCGTGGACTTGAGACAGCTCGTTGAAAAGACAGAATTTGATCTCCTGTTGCACATCCGAATCCGGAATGTCAGCGAGGTCCAGAGTTCTGTAGAGTTGTCCATGCTGCTTTAAAATACTGCTTATTTGCGGCATTGGTCGGCTTAATACCAAAATCCGAACTTTCGAATATTCGGGACCGGATAAACGGGTCAGAAAAAGCTTGAGGATTTCGACAACTTCCTCGTCTTGAAAATTGTTGAGATTGTCGATGATAAGAAGAATAGGTGAGTTGAGCTTCGTTAAAAGCAATGGTTCTGCTATGAGTCGCTCAAATTGCATCTCCAAATCCATGTCCGTCAGGTTTGTATCTCTCTCGAGCGCCTCGACAATGGCTTTCCTGATAGAGTTGTCAAACGAAACGATCTCGCGAGCGATCGCAGAAAAGATACTGCGCACGCCGTTCGTCCGACGCATCATCCCGAATAAACCTCCGCCGAGAATGCCCTTCTCACTCGCCCAATCTGCAACAGACATTGCAATCGACGTCTTCCCATCTTTGGCAGGTCCACGTAGCCAAAATATATTCGGTGTTGTATTGGGATCTGTAGTCCATTCTTGAATCTCCTTCAAAATTGCAACACGAGTCCCCGCAAAGCAAGACTTAACGCCGTTGGAAAAATTGCCAGTGAGGAATTTCGCTATGCTATAGGGGAGTATACCGGATGCAGTGATTCCAAGGAGAAGTGCATCCAGCGTCTTAGAGGACCGAATCACACCATCTATGATATGTATTATCTCTTCGTCGCACTCAGCCAACACCTGGATGAATACTTTCCGTCAGAATTTATTCAAGGTTCGCGTTGAATGTCGTACCGCCCAATTGCGTGCAATCTCCACGGCAAGATATAAATCTTCAATCGTCAAATAAGGGAGTAAAGCTTGGGAAGCCGTGAACCATCCGAAAAGATAGTGCCGAACAAAATGACTTAATTTCTTCACCACCTGCGCGTCTTTGTGATGTGATTTTTCGAGGTGGCTTGCCCAATGCAGGCATGCATTTCTCATAACTGCACGGAATTCTTCGGTCATTTTCCCCCACGATAATTCTAGTCCCTCGACAATAATGTCCAGAGAACGCCGAAAGAGGTACATTTCCAGGTGTGGCACGTCGACGAGAAATCTCTCGTCGGTACATCGTTCAGCATCAGTCAGGAACTCTGACAGGGAGACGTGATGGAAGTACGGAATAACTGCATCTCCACCGCGACTTTCGAATGCGACAATGGTACTGTAATGTTTCAACATGGTTCTTGATTGTTCTAGATCTTCTTCAAGGATCCTGGCCAAGCCGTCGATAGTCAAAGATTCGTGTGTTAAAGCCATTGCGCCGAGAATCCTACGAAGCCGCTCCGTCGAATAAAAATCTGCCTGCACGTTATTCTTGGCAGCCTCGTTGAGAACACAGAAGTAAAGATCGTCGAGATGCTTGGATGGCGTCACTTCCAATCCTTCTCTTGAGTCCATGCAGAGTATTAGCTTGAGGCGTTCCATGGAATCTCCTGGTCCACAGTTCTCGCAGATGAAACGGTTCGCGGTGCTAGCGAAAGCGAAAAGCCCTCTGCATTTCGCGGCAAGTTTGGCAATATCAACCTCACTCGGCCAATCGGGTAGTCCACATTTCTTGAGTTCATGACGCAGATAACTCTCTATGTCACTTGACACTATGAAATTTTCGACCGCGTAGTGTGCAAGTGTTGCAGAACCTTGTTCAAGCATTTTCTCGAATGTAGCTTGTATGTACCGTTCCGGACGACTCGCGATGAAAACGCGAATACGGGGATCGAGGCTTGTAAGGGCCGCGAGGAAAGCGACGATCGAGCGAACTGCTCCCTCATCCTCATATTCATCGAGAGCATCAATGATAATGAGTATAGGATTTCCAAGCATCATTTGTTGCCTCAACGAATGTGAAACGGTTGAATTCCATGCCTGAAGTTGCACTTTGTTTCCATGGTACAGCACTCCAACTTCGAAGAGTGCCTTCGTGACGGATTCTGCCAGGGAATTATCGAGGTCGGAGATGCCGCATGCGAGGTAAGGTATGATGTAAGAGAACTCGCTAGAAACTCTCCCGTCCACTCTGATACAATAACACCTACAATTCGGCAAATCTTCGTGCTTGGCCCAAGCACAGATGGTGTTAAAAATGGTGGATTTTCCGGACCCCGCGATCCCGCTCAGCCAGAACATTTGGATCTGTCCATCCGTAACGTCACATGTCGCCCAATCTTTGATTTTCGACAAGATAGTATTGCAAGTTCCATCGAAGCAGTAAACTGCCTTGAAGTCCTCGAGTCCCGTATTGGTCAGGTTCCTTGGACGCATTCCAACCCAACCAAATCGCAGTATACCATGTATAGTCTCCGACAGCTCCTCGGCGCACCTTGATTTTACCTATCATTGATATAAGTGTTGTCATAAGAAATCGCCTCAGAAGAATCAAAATTATAGAAAGTTCCACACACCGTCCAGTTATATGCTTTTTCCAAAGACGAAACCAAATGGTCAAGCTTTACCAAATTGACAGCGAACCACTTGAGAAGATAGCACGGCAAAACAAATCGCTCGAGGCTCGTTGTGACCTGCACATCTCCGAAACGTGCCTTTGCGAGGTGCTCAGCCCAATATTTGTCTGCGTATCGAAGTTCTGGTGTGAGCATGTCCGATGAGGTTCCTGGTAATCCTACGATCATGGCCTCCAGACAGCGCTCAGCTAGATATGTTTCCAGGTACTCCGCACCAATGAAAAACTGGCCAGTGTTACTTCTTTGATGGTCTTTCAGAAAATCGCTGAAGGAGCGATGAAAGAATCGAACAGGTGTGTCCGGTGTGTCAGGTCCCGGTATTGAGATGACAGAGCGCAGGCCATCCAATCTGTTCCTTAAGCTCACGTCATCCATTCCTAAGAGTTTCACCAAAGCGCTCACGGGCAGTGTCTCGTGTAACTCGCTGATCATACCAAGGATCCTACGCGACTGGACTACCTCCTTTGAATTGCCGATGGCTTCATCCCCAAAATATTCACTGAGTATTCCCATGTAAAACCTATTGAGTCGTTCGTAGGGTGTTTCGTCCATTGCACCTGTGTTGTGGATGAGTAGAGCGTCTCAATGTCGCCGTTTTGAAGATTGATGTAACGGAGTGCCGTGGTAGCGTGGACGAAAAGGTTTCCACAGTACTCGACAAGAGTCCTGAAATCATCTCTCCCTCGCCATTCAACTTCCCCAGATATCTTGGACAGTCCAGTGCACAGATATGTTTCGATTTCATGAGACTCCCCGTATTCCGAGTCCTCGGGGTTGACACTGTAGTTGATGAAGTTTTGCTTGTTTTCGCGAGCAAAGGCGGCACATAGATACGGTTCAGGACGGCTTGTGAGGAGAATGCGTACGTGAGGATTGTAATCCGGGAGTGTGAATATGAGATTAATGATTTCCGTCGCCGTCTGGTTGTCACACTCGTCCAGAGCGTCGATCACAAGAAGAATGGGATTACGAGACGTAAGCTTTGTCAACGAAACGGCTATGAGATCCTCGAAGTAGGTTCCGACATTGTCAAGTGCCTGCGTGATAGAGCTTCTCATCGAGATATTGAAGGATGCAAGATCATGCGCAATAGTCAAAATGATAGACTCCATGTCAACCTGAGGTGCTTGCTGGTCAAAGAAAAAACTGCCCCCAAGAAAGCTGTCCTCGGTCGCCCATTCTGCGATAGAAGCCGCGACCGCCGACTTTCCAGTCCCACCGAATTCACACAACCAAAAAATGGATGGAGATTTTGGATGTAGCTTTGTCGCCCAATCCTTGGTCTGTTCCAGAATGGCCGTACGGGTTCCTGGGTGGCAAGATTCGATACGCCGCATCGATTTGACGGAATCGTAAGAGGCGCCATGAACTTGAGGAAGTACTTCGTCAAGTAGCGATTGAAAATTTCTGCCAAAGATATTTTCCAGTTTGTCATCCCGGTTTGACTTTGCCTAAACAATGATAAGATTCAGAGTCTACCTTATAATTTTGCTCGCGACCACGTACCAACCAAACTTGTGCAACCTCCATGGACCAAACTGAACGATAAATGAACCTTTCCAATGGTAACAACTTCCTTGCATTCAGCCAATCCCGAAGATGATAACGAATAAATGTGAGAAGGTCCTCCGCGATCTCTATGTAATCGTGGTGCGTGATTTCGAGGTGCGCAGCCCAATGAGTGCATGCATATCGGAGAACCGATAACGAGCTTCTCTTCACTTTACTCATATCTGGCAATTTAGCGATCATAACTCTTAGACAGCACTGGGATACATATCCCTCGAGTTGCGGCACGTCGATGAAGAACCTCTTATCTGCACATCGGTTTGCGTCTGTCAGGAAATCTGGCAAGGAGGGATGAAAGAAGCGCGGAGGAGTGTCCCGATCGTTTCGAGGCGGGACAATGATGATCGAGCCTAAGTAATCCAGTGTTGTCCAGATGACTTGCTCGTCCTCTTCAAGGAGACTTGCTAACGAATTGGTAGATAGGGGGTTGCGAAGACGGACAAGTGTCCCAACAATCCTACGGAACCGAACCATTGCTTGTGAATTAACTTGCTTGTCATCGTCGACGGCCTCGATGAAGATACGTAGGTAGAGATCGTCGAGTTGCTTGTACGGCGCGTCTTCAGAAGCTTCACCTGGGTTCATGCTAAGGAGTGTCTTGAGACGTTGCACAGGATTCGCCAGTGCGCGTCCTCTGGTAATGTATTTGATCGCAGTGCTGGCGTAAATGAAAAGCCTTCCGCTCTTCTCTACCAGCGCATTGAATTCATCGATATTCGGCCAACCAGTTGGTCCAAGGTTTGCGAGTCCGTGTCGCAAATATATTTCGATGTCGCTAGTCCGGACAAAATCTTCGACTTTAAACCGAGTGACGGTCGGGTGAAGCTGGTTTTCGAGCTGTAACGCGTCGAGTATATGAGGTTCAGGACGACTAATGAGGAAGACGCTAAGGTGGGAGTGGGATTCCGACAACTGTTGGAGAAGGAGCTTAATGATCTTCCCAGCATCTGACCGATCACTGCACTCATCGAGGGCATCCACCACAATGAGCATACGGTTCCGAGGAGTCGAAGGAACATGCATCGACTGCAACGGCTCTTGAATCAGTTTCCGGAATTGCACTGTGATTTCTTGGTAGAGTACGCGGCTGTCATCCTCGACCAGGGCCTCTGAGACACGCTTGGTGAACGATGGGTCGATTTTGGATTTAGAAAGATGGTATGCGAGCATGGGGATGACAAGCGAGGACTTGCTCAACTCTTCGACGTCCCGAGAGAAGAAGTAACTGCCTCCCAGCCGTCCCTCGCGATCTGCCCAAGTTGCGATTGTTTTCGCAATTGTGGACTTCCCTGTACCAGCGAGGCCACTCAGCCAGAACATTCGGGGTCTCTCATCCGCTTCTGCTGACGCCCAGGTCTTGGCTTTCGACAAAATAGCCTCGCATGTTCCTTCGTAACAGACGTCAATCGGCCTCGTTCGCTGGGAGTCATATGCCGCTGTACGAGGAAGCTTATTCACTGCCTTTTCCAATTCTATCCGAACGGAAATGGTGAGCGTTGATTTATGCTTCGAATGAATGCTCACTTTCTGCATCCACCTTGCGACCAATGTCCTGGCACCGGAAAGTTAGCAGTTAGGGATGCGTCAGGCAGTCAGTCGAAATACTTACGTGAAGCGAGTCCTCTTGTCTCTTGTGAGCTTGCTGAACATACCGAACCGTTTGCACCTGAAAACGACGCCATAAGTACAGCAAACGATCCTTTGATACATTGAGGACGGACGTACGCTCAGTAGTTCGACAGCATTCAATATACCGTCAGAAAGCTTGTCGAGTTTCTGTTTGTCCAGATTTGCCAAGAAGATTTTCACCACTCCCGCTTTCTTATCCATTTGTGCCAACGGGACGATCGCCTCCTCGATTTTGCTGCAAGATTACTCAGCACGTCAAAGACAGCTTCGCATCGAAACCGCAACGATACCTCTTGAAACGTAGAAACATCTCTTGTGATTCCGGGTGTACGTCCGATAAGTCTGATGGAATTGCGGATTGTAGATCATTCATCCGGGTGCGCAGAACATCAAGCTTCTCAGCATTATCCCTCGAAGTCTGTTGTTTATTACGAATCAGACACGATAGTCATGCAGGC
The DNA here is from genome assembly GCA_001020605.1 of Schizopora paradoxa. Classification (NCBI taxonomy): domain Eukaryota; kingdom Fungi; phylum Basidiomycota; class Agaricomycetes; order Hymenochaetales; family Schizoporaceae; genus Schizopora; species Schizopora paradoxa. Next base: position 45,336 of record KQ086021.1, read on the forward strand.
AAGCGTAAAGCATTACTTTCACGTTCCGGACGATCGCAAGAGCGACATCGAAAGCGACGTCAGTGCCAGGGAATGAAAAGTTGCCGAGAATGCCCTTTGTAAGGGTAAGGATTAAGACGCCTCCTTCTAAGGCGATATTCCACGAGCGTGCTTTTGAACCTGGACGTCCTTTAGCACAGGAAAAAGGGTATACGATGTCGCTGGGCAACTCACCTTGGTCTAGACTCTCCTTTTCTCCTTCTGATTGCGAGTGTGCATGGAGTTGATTGACTAGACTAATTGCGTCTACACCTTGAGATGTGGCCCGCGTCGTGTCTTCAACTCCTCGAGCAGCCGTTCCTCCATCCGGTTCTGTCTTTGAGATAAGGGAAGACGGTGGCATTTTCGGCAGCTCCAAGTCGTCGTTGTCTCCTACCCTCGCAGAGCAACATAAAAGAGCACGGAAAGAGAGCCCCGGCATTGCATAGAAGTCGATAAGACCAACGAATACGCTTCACAGGTGGTGGTTGAAGGAAAGGAGCACGCTGGCATCTCGATGCTGTCCATCATGAGAGTACCTGTATAAATATGGCCAGAGCCAGATAGAAGTATCGCACGTAGGAACAAGAGTTGTCGCCGGTTGGCACGCCGGCACCACCCCTTGCTCTGTAGTGCCCCCATTGCTGAATTTGAAGACAGAAGATTGCTTGGGGCCGGCGCACGAGAGAGTTCACGAAGAGATGAACCGTTGAACGCAGCGAAAGAATGACGCGTAGCGCCGGAGAGGGAAACGGGAAAGAGCGAGAGCGAATCGGAGAGAAGTCGGAAAAAAAAATGCACGTTTATCCCACGAATAGCAGAGACGCAGTGTCTTGCCAGACTCCCAGAGCAAGGGGACAGACTGCATGGGACGAACATAGTTGTGATTAACGCAGGTCTGGAGAGGCGCGACGACCAAGTAGGCTGACTGGAAGGTGAAGGAACGTGTCGAGAGCGCTGATGACAATAACAATGCCGTCAGGAAATTGTTTAATATGAAGTACTTATGATTGCTTCGACCGCAAGAGTGCGTACCTTTGCCAATCCACTATCCACTATCCATTATCCATTATCTCGCCTCCCCTTGTCCTCTGCTCTTGTCCTCCCAAGTCATTCATCGCCTTCAATATCTTCCTCGCTTCTGTGATAAGGAACGAAATGGAAGAATGCGCCGATGAAGGTGATACGGAGAAGTGGCGAAGACGAACTTGTGAAAGCCACAAATGAAGGTGTTTCGTGGAACAGACGCATGCGAAATGTAACGCGTGAAGTAGAAAACGACGGTGAGGCGCTCTTGCTTGTGCGAGGTTTGCTAGGCTCAAGTCGTTTAATCTTGCAAGATCTCTATTCACGAGCCGAGGTCGTTGCATCCTGGAATGTATTGTAAAAATAACGTCAGCAAAGCAAACAATGAGAGAATGAAAACGTACTCGAGAGTCGAGAGCTGGAGTCAACATGACTCTCGTCGTCGTCGTATCGCCAAAGGTATTTTCATCCAGCCAAGAATGCCAGCAAATATGTAAGAAGAGCTGCTAGTAGTTGCATGTGTTGCTGCTCTGTTTTCGCTGGTAGGAATGCTAATACGTTGAGATCGGTAGGTGTCTGTCAGATTTCGAAAGACGATTCGAATTCGAGGGGAAGTTCGGATCAAAGTCTGAATCAAACACATCAATTCATTGCGCTTCTGCCGCATTTGGACGTCCAGCCTCAGAAATCTCCAGTTTTTCACTGTCCACTGTCTTGTTAACGTGGGTCGCGTATCCGTCAAGCCTTCAAACCACGTACCATCCCAATCCTGATTTGAAAGCATCCTCGAAAGCTACCACTGGCAGCAATTGAAAGGGGTTTATGGCAAGAAGGTCGAACCTTCAAGTTCGTATCTCGAGCTCGATTGTCTTCTTTCCGAGATATCCTTCTTGATCTTACCGCACCGAAAACGTCTTGCAGAGGGTGGATGATAATGCAAATGCCCAGGTAGATTCCGTACGTGAGTTATTCATGTCAAACTCTCGTTCAACATCAAGCGATTCTTATGGATTCAACTACGGTCATTTTGACGTAGGATTCTCTGGTATTCGGCAGATGAACTATGTTCTGCATACGGGCCTTACGTGGACGCCTGTGCTCTTCGAGCACTGTGATCTTCAAAATTTTGGCGACCGCAAGTCCTTCCTGAGGACGACACGATAGTAGGATATCAAGTCGAGGCGTTTCAATCACATTTGGTGCGCGTTGAGCGACAAGCGCTATGCGCGAACGATGTTGCTTTTCTTGCCGCCATTCCTCAAGAGGACTACTTTGTACGTTTCCCAAATATTTCTGACGAGATCAAACCGATAATACTTTTCTTCAAGTTTCTCAATCCTCGATCGCCAGCTCGAAGCCAAAACTGTTAATCCCATCGTTTTTGGTTACACTCTGCTCAGACTTAATGCCACACCTAGAGGGACGCACGCATCTTGATCTGAAATTTCTCTCCTACGTTCATTCTTATTAAAACTCAACGCCGGCATCTGTTCTGCTTCCACTAACGGGTATCTCCTCTCTCCCTGGTCTCCCCCAAACTCTTAGAACGTGGCATAGCATTGCGTCGCGGTACCTAAATTACCCCACCGCTTAGTCCGATTCGTTTTGGTGCTCATTGCGAGTCGCCCGCAATATGAATTATCTGGTGGCGTGCCCGTTGTGCTGTCTCTCCGACAAAAGTTCAGATATCAAGCATCTCAGACAACAATTCTTGGCAAGACTCGTACGTCCCCTCTCTAACTTCACTCGGCTCGCCTTCTTACTACCTCCTTTCTAGCTTTTCTCTTCGATCTCCCAGTAATCCATCTCAACAAACGTTACAGTTTTATCTCAAGCTCAAGGAAAGCATCAGACGAACTACACTCACCTGACAGAGTCGTACGTACGGAAATTTGTGATCAACTTCTATGAAGAGTTGACATTAACAAAGTACTATCAGAAATCAACAACGAACTCTCGATGCACTAAACGTGTTATCGAACTACATGTATAGACAAAAAGAAACAAGGAAAGCTATTTCTTGCCATCAGCGAATCGGGCGACGACTCGATTCTTCAGCAAAACCGCCTTCGTCGCTTTCAGCCAATGCGATCTTGCTGTGCGAGAAACAGTAGCAGCGCGATCCAACTCCTCAGCCGCACTCAAACGTTGCATTGCGGCCTCTTCGTAGGTACGACGCAGCAACGAATCCTCGGGGAGCTCCAACAGCGAATGCCAGATGTGCAAGGGCGAGTCGGCCCATTTTTCTTGCGTTTTCTCGACGAATTGGATGGCCTCTCTCAAGAGACCCTGGACATCTTCTGCGCAACCCGATTCAATCTTAGGGAGGAGGTCAGTAATAATTCTTTTTCTACACGTGAGTGACATTTCCTTACCGCCCATTCATGCGCAGCTTCTAAGGATGAACCCAAGTTCTGCGATAATTGCAGAAGACTCTTAGCCTCCATCCAAATGAAAAGATACTCCCGGACAAAGTTCTCGACTATTTCCTTGAGGAGCGAATTTTTGCTGTCCGCCTTAGAAAGGTGCGCAGTCCAATGCGCGTACGCATATCGCAAAATAGGACTGAGACTTGAATCCGTCTTCTCTCTCGACTCGTCCAGTGACAAGATTACTCCGTCTTCAATCGTGCTCATGCGAGGGTCACGACCTAGACCCTCTGCTATAATCTCCAGACAGCGCCGACAAAGGTATGCTTCCTGCTTTGGTGCGTCCACAAAGAATCTGCGAAGGCCTCGTCTACGGAGTTCACCTCTGTCCGTCAGAAAACTTCGCAGCGATGGATGAAATGGTCGAGGAGGAGCCCGCCGGGGGCAGATGAAGATTGGATGGAAACTGCGAAGCAAGCTCTGAAGAACGCTCCAGTCAATTTGTAAGAGATCTGCATATGGCTCGAGAGCCAAGGGCTCTTGTAAAAGTACAAGGGCTGCAAGGGCATGCCCAATGACATTATGACTGAAGCCAGGGGCGACGACATCCCGAAGACGCTCCCAAAAGAAGTCGCTCAGGTTAACTCGGACTGAATAGCTCAAGCCTTGAGGTTGATTTTCGTCAAGCCAACTTCCAAGCATTTCAGTGGGATCGCTACCGCTGGAGTCGCAAATAAAATCGAGAGCCTTTCTTGCATAACAGAAAAGGCCCCCACTGTTGTTGACGAGGATATCGAGGTCGCGAGGCTTTGGCCATCCATTCGGACGAGATAGACCACGCTTCTCGTGGAATTGGGACAATTCTTCGTGTAAATAGAGTCTGATTTCCTGTTGCACATCCAGAGCCGAAATTCCATCGAGGCTGAGAGTTCTGTGAAGCTGTTCATGTTGCTCGAAGGTATTGCAAATGTAAGGTACCGGCCGGCTTGTTATCAAGATTCGGACATGCGAGTGGTCGTGTCCGGATAGATGGGTCAGAAAAAGCTTGAGCAATTCGACTGCTTCCTCTTCTTCGCATCTGTCAAGAACGTCAACGACGAGGAGGATAGGTTTCTGAACTTTCGAGGAGTTCAAATTGGCCAAGCGCAAGGGCTCCACTATCAATTTCCTGAATTGAACTTCCAGTTCCTTATCCATCAGGTTCTCGTCCTTTTCAAGCGCCTCCACAATGGATTCTCTAATAGAGATGTTGAATGAAGCAAGCTCGTTCACGATTGCAGAGAGTAGATTGTGCACTTTTTCTTCCGTTTCCCTAAAAAATAAACCTCCACCAAGAGCACCCTCCTCATTTGCCCAATCTGCGAAGGACATGGCGATTGACGATTTCCCGGTCTGGGGAAGCCCGCTCAGCCAAAATATATTCGATGCCGTTGTATCAAGGTTGGTCGCCCATTCCAAAAGTTCCTTCAAAAGAGCCACGCGAGTCCCCGGAAAGCAAGCCGCAATATGAGTCCACCAATCGAGTTTCTGGCAGTCGTTGGAAACTATGCCATCCGATACAGGAAGACGTATATGCAGTAACTTAGAGGACCGACTCACGGCGTCTAAGGTACGCAATGTTTCTCCATCACACTCGGCCAATAACTGTATGTTTTACATAAGAAATTATCCGAAGATAGTACTAGTGGCAAATGTCACGTACCGCCCAATTGCGTGCAGAATCCATGGCGGAATATAGACCATCGGTTTCAAAATTTGGAAGTAACTCTTTTGCGACCTTATTCCACCTGAGAAGATGATACTGAACAAATTGGCCTAACCTTTCTGCCACTTGCGCGTCTTTGTGGTGTGCCTTTGTGAGGTGACGCGCCCAGTGCTGGCATGAATACATCATAATTGTACGGAATCCGTCATTCACTTTCCGTGATGTCATTGCAAGTCCTTCAATGACGATATCTAGAGAACGCTGGAAGAGGTATGTTTCCAGATGTGGCTCGTTGATATCGATGAAAAATCTTTCATCGGTACACCGCTTTGCATCAGTCAGAAGATCTGGCAGGGAGACGTGCGGGAAATACGGAAACAACAGGTGGAACATGTCATTTGTGTAATGTGCGATGATGTTAGTAGCGCCTGAGGATTTCACCATGGTCTTTATGTATTCCCGGTCCTCTTCTAGGATCTTGGCTAAGCCATCTACAGACTGGGGGGCATGCAATAGTATCATTGCCCCGGAGATCCTACGGAGTCCTTTCATCCATTTACCAGAATCAGCCTGACTGATATCCCCAATAGCCTCGTTGAGAAGGCGCTGGTAAATGCCGTCGAGCTGATTAATTGGCGTGACTTTTGACGTTTTTTCTGAATCAATATTAATGCTGAGAATAACCTTAAGGCGTTCCATAGGACTATTGGGAACGCCTCCCTCGCGAATGAAGCGACTCGCGGTGCTGGCGGCAGCGAAAAGCTTCCCGCATTTCGCGACAAGCAAGTTGATGTCGCCCTCGCTTGGCCAATCGGGCGGATCAAATTTGGTCAACTCATGGTGCAGATACTCTTCAATGTCGCTTGCCTCTACGAAATCTTCGACCGCCCAGCGAACGCATTTTGATGGATATTGTTTCACTACTTCGTCAAAAGCAGTCTGTGTGTGCCGTTCCGGACGACTCGAGATGAAGATGCGAATATGAGAGTTGTACGTTGTGAGGATTGATAGGAATCTAATGAGGGTCTGGACAGTCGTCGGGTCATCGCACTCATCGAGAGCATCGATGACAATCACCATAGGTTTTCGATGTGTGCCGTACCCACGCATTGGGTGCAATGTGTCTAAGGCTAGGTTCTGAGCCTGAGATGAATCTGCAATTCCCTCGTAGAAGGTACCGACTTCGACGAGTGCCATCGTAATGGATTCTGCCAACGAGGGATCGAACTTGGAAATACTACGTGTGATGTTGGGTATAAGGCATGAGGACCTGCTCGAACCTGTCCTATCCTCTCTGGCGCAAAAGTGACCATAGCCTAAAAGGCCCTCTTTTTCGGCCCAAGTTGCGATTGTTTTCAGAATGGTGGACTTTCCGGACCCCGCGGCCCCGCTCAACCAGCATATTTGTGTTTGTTCGTTGGCCACGCCAGATGTCACCCAGTCCTTCATCTTTGACAAGATAGCCATGCATGTTTTGCCATAGCAAACATCTATCCACCGTACCCCAAGCCTAAAAGAATTATGGTTGTTCGGAACTTCGTACCCTTCCAACACGATGAATCGCAATACGCCATATACAATCATCGAGAGTCCCTCGGCGCATTTTGCTTTAACCTTAAATAGAGCTTGCCATAAGAAATCGACTCGGAGGTATCTTGGATTCCACGCACCATCCAACAATGCACATTTTTCAAAGTCAAGGTCAGATAATCAAGGTCAACAAAATTGACGCTGAGCCACTTGAGAAGATGACCCTGCAAAACAAACATTTCAAGGCTCGCAGAGACCTGTGCGTCTGCAATACACATCTTTGTGAGGTGCTCGGCCCAATACTTGCACGCATATCGTAGTCCTGGAGTGAACATCTCCGGTGCGTTGCCCTGTAATCCTTTGATCATGACGACCATACAATTCTGGGCCAGATGTGCTTCCAAATCCCGGATGCCAGCGAAAACCCCGCCAGTGGCGGCTCGCTGACGTTCTTTCAAAAAGTCGCTGAATGATCGATGGAAAAAACGAACAGGTGTGTTTGGTGTATTGAGACCCGGTATTGAGATGACACAGCTCAAGCCTTTCAGTCTGTTCCTTAGGCTCGTTTCGTCCACTCCTAAAAGCTCCACCAAACCACGAACGGGCAGGGTGTCACGTAACCCGCTGATCATACTCAGGATCTTTCGTGTCTGCATCTCTTCTTCCGAGTTGACGATGGACTTATCGCTAAGAAATTCCTGAAGAATAGCGAGGTAGAACTGTTTTAGTCGCACATACGGGTTTTCGTCCGGCGTGGTGCCCGCATTGAGTTTGAGCACATCAGCAATGCGCGTTTCGAGATCCCCGTTGCGATTACTAATATAACGGAATGCGGTGGTTGCGTGAATGAAGAGATCTCCGCAGTATTCAAGAAGTGTTTTGAAGTCCTTCCTCTTTTGCCAGTCGACGTCACCGTCTATTCTTGATAATTCAGCGCACAGGTATGCTTCAATTTCTCCAGAGCGCGGATCATCGGTGTCGACACTGCGCAGAACAAAAGTACGTTGGTCCTCTCGCTTGAAAGCGTCTTGTATGTGTATCTCGGGACGACTCGTAAGGAAGATGCGTAGATGAGGTGTCGATTCCGCCAGCATTGATAGAAGAGCAATGATTTTTTCTGCGATCTCTTCGTCGCATTCATCGAGTGCATCAACGAGAAGAAGGATGGGTTCTTGAAGTTCAAGCTTCGTCAATAGCTTTTCAATGAGAGCCTCCGGATCGAGCTTATGAGAATCCAGCACGTCTGCGATCAACTTCATCCTCGGGAGATAGAACAAAGCGAGGTCGTGTGCGATCGTTAAGATGAACGATCGCAAATCACACTGCGACGCTTGTCTGTCGAAGAAGAAGCCTCCGCGGAAATTATTAATTTCCTTCTCAGCTCCCCATTGCGCAATGGACATTGCAATCGCGGACTTCCCGATCCCACCGGACTCGCACAACCAAAAGATGGATGGCGTCTCCGAATCCTTATTTGATGCCCATTCCTTAACTTCTTTCAAAATGGCGAAACGAGTTCCTAGGTAGCAAGGTTCGATCCGCCCTGTAGATTGCACAGACTCGTAGAAAGCACCTGCAGCTCGAGGGAGTTCTTCGTCGATTAAACGTCTATAGTGATTCAAAATGATGCCTGACACATCTTTGATGCATTCTGATTGCGTCTGAAAGGTTGACAAATGAATATAACTTAAAATCAGCATCCGTTTATCACGTACAGCCCAGTCCCTCGCAGTCTCCAACGATGTGACTATAGTGTATATGATTCGCTCCTTTAGGAGCGTTTTCACGGTCCTTGTCCAATCATGGATACAACATTGAACAAACTTCTTGAGGTTTCCCCTAATCTGGCTGTCTCCAGGATACGACTTCGCGAGGTGTCCAGCCCAGTTTGTACATGCGTATTGAAGAATCAACCTGGACCTTCTCACAGTTGAGTTGCCTGGTAATCCAACAACCATGACTTCCAAACAGCGCAGAGATAGGAATGTTTCGGTGCCCGAAACGTCAATAAGGAATCTATCGGTGCACCGCTGTCGATCTTTTAGAAAGTCTGAGAAGGACGGATGAAAGAAGCGGATGGGCGTGTCCGGTTGGTCTGGAGGAGGTACCACGATAACGGAGCTCAGGCTTCCCAGCTGAATCCTCAAGTTTGTGATTGACTCATCTATTTGAAGGAGCTCCACTAAAGCGCTAACTGGCAGCGGGTCATTCAATTGCATGATCGTCCCAAGAATCCTACAGAATCTCAGCATCTCGTCTGAGTCGTTGGTGTCCGTCGCTTGTTCGAGAATGCCCAAGTAAAGCCGGTCAAGCTTTTCGTACGGTGCTTTATTCGTCGATGCACCCGTCCTGCGTCCGAGTAGTCTTTCCAATCGCTTCAAGGGGTCTCCAGTACTTTGTGCGCCGCGAATATAACGAAGAGCAGTGCTAGCATAAATGAAGAGTTTTCCGCTGTATTCGACAAGGCTCTTGAAATCCTCCCTCTCTCGCCATTCGACTTGGCTGTACGTTTTGGACAACTCGTCATGCAGATAGTTTTCAATGTCACGAGGGTCCGTAAAATCCTCGACGTTGTGATTAATAAATCCTTGCTTGACCCCGTCGTTGAAAGCATCTCGTATGTACGGTTCAGGTCGACTCGTGAGCAAGACACGAATATGAGGGTTGGATCCGTCTAGAAAGTCCAGGAGGTGATGAACAATCTCCTTCACAGCCGACCGATCACTGCATTCATCGAGTGAGTCAACGACGAGAAGCATGAGCTTCCGTGGAGACGCAGCGGTGCGCGGCGAAAGCTCCGCCAGCGGTTGCGCGATGAGCGATTGGAATTGCTTTTCGATCGTCTCGCTGGTATATAGGACGCGCTTATCTTTCTTCAGAACCTCAGCGATGATCTCCTTTGCCGATGGATCAAACTCGGTGACGTCAAAAGCGATCTTCGGAATTAGGAGCGAAGGTTCGCTCAGTTTCGCGTCATCCCTGGAGAAGAAGTACGTGCTGGCAAGGATACCCTCCCCGTCGGCCCACCTAGCGATCGTCTTTGCAATAGTGGATTTCCCTGTTCCGGCGAGGCCACTCAGCCAAAAAATTTGTCCTTCGTTTGGTTCCACATTATTCGCCCAACGTTTGATTTTTGACAGCATGGTCTCGCAAGTTTTGTCGTGGCAAAATTCTACCTTCCTCTGATAATCTGCGGCAGCTGCACGAGCATCCTCTCGGATAAGTTTTTCCAGCAGCGTATCCATAGCTATCCCACTCGCGATTCAGACTGATGTCCGTAGCCAAGTTTGACCATAGACTTACTTTGCGAATCTACCTTGCGCTCGATGCTCTGATAACGGAAACCATCAACTTTCGAATCACATTCACGGGGGATGACACATACATCGAGCTGACTCTTTACGGCATTGAGTATTTTACCTTGCATGTCGACTGCAATTGCGTTCTCAATGTCCAAAACCAGCTGCGTATCATTATTAGAGCGCATACTACTTCAGGACGGCGCAAACGCACCTGAAACTTTTTGATGGCGTTGTCGATGCCCCTTGAGAAGTCCGAAAGCATTCCCTCGTCAACTCTGGCATTCAGAAAGCGGACTATACGAGAAGACGAGCCCCAAACTGCCAATTTCTTGGATTGCTCATCGATCTGCCTAAGAAGTGTATTCAGCGGTTGAAGTGGTGGTCGGAAGGAAACAACTATACTCTTTAAAACTTCGAAGGTGTTCACTGAGCGAATTTGACTTGTCCGTTCGAGAGAGAGGTACTAGGACAACGAACGACAACGAGCTCAACAAGTCGCGCAAATCGTTTAACGTTTTGACATTCTCGATTGAAGTCTTTGCCCGTCAAAAGGTCAGAAAAGTGCATAATGATGCGTGGAAAGCAAAGCCCACCTGAACGTTGTCAATGATAGAGAGGACGACGCTGACAGAGAAATCCGCGCCTGGCACTGAGAGGGCGCCAAGTATACCGCTCGCCGATTCCAACGCCAATCTCGCTGCCTCTAGCGCTGTCATTACACCCTCTTTCCCGCTTTTTGCATTGAACCAAGATTTGATACGCTGCATAGGACTGTTCTCGTCGTCCGCTGGATCATCAATCGACCCTCGAATAGCTGCAGGAGTGTCGGAAACTGCATCTGTTGGTACGGGAAGTAAGTCAACGGCGGCAGCTCGGGCGCTTGTTGACAACGCACCTCCATCGTTGATGGCCTTCACACCGCCTGCAATCGCAGCCACACCTCTCGACCCTCTGATAACAGCGATCTCGTTGACAGCAACTTCGCCAGGCGTCTTTTCGGACTCCAAGGTCCTTTCCGGGATAGCAGGAGGAATCTGGGGCGGCTTCGAGTCGTCCTCATCGTCCTTGGCAGAACAGCATAGGAGATCGCGAAACGAGACTCCGGGCATCACGCGATACCCAATACGATCTTCGAGCACGCTGCTGAAGGATGGTGTCACAATTTCATTCCGGATAGAAAAGGGAGGCAACGCACCCCGTTGATGGCTACTGGTGAAGGTGGTCGTTGGAGGAAACGCACGCGGGAGAAACTACGAGCTCGTGTTCGCTGGCGCATCGAGGCAGAACAAGATTTGGGCGTCTGTGCTGACAGGTAGATATCGCACGTAGAAAGAGTCCGAGCCGCCAGAGATGGAAGACGTTCTTGATTGGCGCTTCGCCAGAGAAGAAACGCACGCGTGATCGAAGTAAAAGAATTCAAATTGAAGAGCAAACATTGACCACAACGCGGCGTCCAGAAGCTGGAAATGAAAGATATCGTCAATACAGTATTGGATGTGATTAACGCGCACACGCACCATTTACAAATGATTGGCCAATACCACACCTCTATCCGCTGCTCACACAGAAATCTCGTCGACGAGTTCATTGACCCAAGGAGGTCTTTATGGCGGTAATCACTTGTAAGTCTGGGAGATTGCTCTGCGAGAGGAGAGGCCAGAATCTACAAGAGCATGGTTCCCTCCTAAATCACGCAAGATGAATCTGAAAGGATTCTACCTGCGGTGTCTGCAGTCAGAATCAATCCGCAGGCGAAGGAGAAATGGGGACGTACAAGCCACGAGGTACCACAAGGATCGGTACTTGACTTCTTCTGTAGGCCCATCCACGGCATCCCGAAAACGTAAGATAAGGCTTTGCGGATTTGATCGCGTTTGTTGATGATGAAGTGCATGGTGGTGGGAGGAGACGAAGAACGCGTTCAAGTTGGCGGCGTCGCGCGCGTTTGACTCAACCGTGACGCGGCGGGCACAGCACAGACTCTGTCACTCGCCACCAGCTGGCCAGCGAGTATCGACGACATCGAGATCTCTGCACACGATACGCAATATCTTTTCCAGTCAAAAGTCTTTACTGAAGTTAACTTGATTCTTCTAGCCGGCTGCAAGAAACCTGGGTATGACTGGACTTCTAGTATGTCGTTGAGACTCCCAGTCGGTGCATCGGCAGTACATCCGTGTAAATGTAAGATGTTTTAGACTACTGCTACTCGTATCCGTCAACCTTCTCATCGCGTATGATCCCAGCCCCGACTTTCAAGGATCCTCGCAAAGTACCACTGGCAACGCCTGAAAGGAGTTTATGGCGAATGGCCGAAGCTTCGTCGTCCAAGTTTGCAAGTGCTGCAAGCCTGCGACGCCAGAGGAATGCGAGCTCAGTTGTCGCCTCTCCGAGCTATTTCTCTTGTGCTAACCGCACCGGAAATGTATTGCAGGTAGTGTATGATAAGGCAAAGGCTTTGGTGGATTCCGTACGTGAGTTCTTCATTACAAACTCCCGTTCACCACCAAGGGACTCTCACCGATTCCGCTACAGTCATTTTGACGTAGAATTCGTCTTTTTTCAGCAGGTGAACTATACTACTTTTCATCCGGGCCTTGTTTGGGTGACTGGGCTCTTCGGGTTCTGTGATCTTCAATTTGTTGGCGACCGCAAGCTCTGCTGAGGCCAACGACTGAGGCCGGCACAATATCAAGTCGAGACGTTTCAATTATATTTGTTCTGGTGAGTGCTTGTTGAGAAATAAGTGCTAAGCGTGAATGATGTTGCTTTACTTGGCGTCTTTCCCAAGAGAGCTACGTACTTCTGTACGTTTCCTAAATAATACTGACGAGATCTAGCCGCTGGGTTTTTTCTTGCACGCATCTTGATCACCAGCTCGAAGCCGTCGAAGTTGTTTGCTCTATCATCTTTAGATGACGATCATGACACTCTGCTGAAACTTGTTACCCCACCGAGAGGTACGCACCGATCTTTATCTGAAATTTCTCTCTTACGTTCATTCTAATTAGAACTCATCGCCGGCATCTGCCGCCACCGACGATTCTCTCCTCTCTCTCGCTGGTCTTTCCGAGGCTTTTCCAATGTGGCATAGCAACGCATCGCGATGCATGAAGTATTCCTTCGATTAGTCCGATTTCGATTGGTACTCGTTGCGAGGACGTAGCAATCGCCTACGATACGAATGGCCTGGTGCGTGCCTGTTTTGTTGTTCTTCCGAAAAACGCTCAGGTATCAAGCATCTCAGATAATGATTCATGGCAAGACTCGTACGTTCCCTCTCGAAACTCACGCGCCTCGCTTTTCTACTACCTCCTTTCCAGATTTTGTTCTTGATATTCTAGTAATTCATCTCGACGTACTTTACAGTTTATCTCGAGCTCAAGGAAAGCATTAGACGAACTACACTCACCTGACAGATTCATACGTACGGAAATTTGTGATTAACTTCTATGAAGAGTTGACATTAACTAAGTGCTCTCGGAAATCAACAACGAACTGTCAACGCACTAAACGTGTCATAGGACAACCTCTATGTAGAAAAGGAAGGAAGGTTATTTCTTGCCATCCACAAATTGTGCGACGACTCGATTCAGCACAAGTGCTTTCTTCGCCTTGCTCCAAAGCGAACGTGGTGAACGAGCGAAACCACTTGCATGATTCGACTCGTCCGCCATTCTCAAACGCTCCACAGCGGTCGCTTCGTAGGTGCGACGCAGCAACGAATCCTCGGGGAGCTCCAATAGCGAATGCCAGATGTGCAATGGCGATTCGGCGAATTTATCTTGCGTTTCCTCGGCAAACTCGACGGCCTCTCTCAAGAGAACCTGGACGTCTTCTGCGCAATCCGAGTCGACCTGGAGGACGAGTCAGTGGGGTTCTTCCTCTATACGTGAGTGATATTTCCTCACCGTCCATTCATGCGCAGCTTCTAAGGACGAACCAAAGACCTGCGCCAATTGCAACAAACCCATAGCCTCCATCCAAATGAGAAGTTGCTTCCGGACAAACTTCTCGACATTTTCCTTGAGGGACGGGTCTTTGCTGTCCGCCTTCGAAAGGTGTATACCCCAATACACGCACGCATATCGCAAAACAGGATTGAGAGTTGAACCCGTGTTCCCTCTCAACTCGTCCATTGATATTGTATCCAGGCCTGAGTTTCTGCACAGACCTTCCGCCATAATCTCCAGGCAACGTCCACTCAGGTAAGCTTCCTGCTTTGGCATGTCTACAAAAAATCTGCGAAGACTGCTATGGAGCCCACGTCTATCCATTAGAAATTCCCGCAGTGAAGGATGGTATGGTCGAGGAGAAGCCTGTGAATCGACGGGGCAAATGATGATGGGATGAAGACTGCGAAGTAAGCTCCTTAAAGTGCTCTTGTCGATTTGAAGGAGGTCCGCCTGTGATTCGAGCACCAAGGGCTCTTGGAAAAGGACGATGGCCGCAAGGGTACGCACAATGAGTTCGCATTCGACGTTATAGACAACGGTGTCGCAAAGAAGACTGCTATAAAAGGCGCGCAATCCGTGGTTCACGAGGCGGATATCGAACCAACTTCGAAGTCTTTCGGCACTGCTGGTCCGAGACCCGTCGAAATTGAAATCGGTGATGATATCAATGAATCTGACAACCTGTTCCGCATAACAGAAAAGATCCCCACTGCTCCTGACAAGAGAATCGAGGTCATGATGATCTGGCCAATCAATCGAAGCAGATAAATTGCGTTTCTTGTGAGCTTCCGATAGTTTTTCGTTAAGATAACGTCTTATCTCCTGTTGCACGTCCAAAGGCGGAACTTCATTGAGGTCAAGAATTCTGTAAACCCCTTTATGTTTCCGGAAAACAGCAGAAACATGGAGCTCCGGACGGCTTGAGATCAAGATGCGAACATGTGAATAGTCGGGTCCGGATAGATGGATCAGAAGAAATTTGAGTAATTCAAGAGTTTCTTCTTGTTGACTCGGACAACCAACTAGATTGTCAATAATGAGAAGGATGGGTGCCCTGGCATTGAGCTTCGCGAAACGCAAGGGTCCGGCTACGAGTTCCTTGAATTGAGTTTCCAGATCCCTATTCATGAGATCCTCGTCTCTTTCAAGCGCCTCGACGATGTGTCTTCTGATTGAGGCGTCAAACGAAGCGATTTCCTGCACGATTGTAGAGAAGACATCAAATACTTCGAGTGTCCCCGACATGAAGAACAAACATGCGCCAAGAATGGCCCGCTCTTTCGCCCAATCAGCAATAGTCAAGGCGATCGATGACTTTCCCTCTTGTCGTAGTCCTGTCAACCAAAATACGTTCGGTACCAACGGATCGAGGTTTGTTACCCATTCCTTGAGCTCCTCCAAAACAGCCACGCGAGTTCCCGGAAAGCAGGCCTCGAAATCAACACTACGGTAGAGCTTCAAGCCGTTGTAGGTGACTAAATGATACTCGAATGCTGGGAGTAATGCATGTAGTAAGTTGAAGGATCGAGTCATATAATCAACGGTTGTCAACAACTCTTTACTGTCAGACAAGACCTAAATGAAATCTTTAAAATGGCTTCTTCTAAGATTGTGTTAAATGCCCCTCACCGCCCAGTCGCGCGCAACCGCCATGACATGGTGTATATCATCTCTCTCCGCAAACAGCTCTTGAGAAAGCTTGAACCACGCGGGGAGATGATGCTGAGCAAGTCGGCAAAAATTTTCCGCCACCTTCGCATCTTTAGGGTCTATCTTCTCGAGATGACTGACCCAATGCTGACACGCATACGCCACGGCATGATGAAATCCCGTATCCATCTTCCTCCTTGACATCATCAGTCCCTCACCAATGATGTCCAGAGAGCGGAATAGGACGTAAGTTTCGAAGTGCTGTATGTCAATGAAAAGGCTTTCGTCGATGCAGCGCTTCGCATCAGTAAGAAAATCTGGCAGGGAGGTGTCGTGAAAGTAAAGACATGGAAAACCATCTCTCGTTCCTAGGATGCTTCGCGTGCCTGTATTTTCCACTATGGTTCTTACGTCTTCTTGATCCTCGTCAAGGATATAGGCTAAGACATTGATATCCGGAGGGAAACGTGAAACGATGACTACTCCGAGCATCCTACGGAGCTGTTCCATCCATTTAGGATCAGATCGCCTATCAGTTCCGATACCCTCCTGGAGAGTACGCAGATAGAGATCATCGAGAAGTTTGCATGGCATATCTTCTGATGCTTTGCCATATATGTTGAGAATAAATTTGAGGCGTTCCATAGAAGTCTCGGGAGCAGACCCCTCACAAATGAAGCGGCTCGTGGTACTCGCATGGATGAATAGCCTTCCGCATTTCGCGACCAGCAAGTTGAAGTCATCTTCACTTGGCCAATCGGGATTTCCACATTTCGTCAATTCGTGGCGCAGATATTTCTCTATATCACTTGTCTCGATGACATCCTCGACCGCACATTGCGCGAGTGTTGATGAATGCTGTTCAAACTTGAATACTCGTTCGAGAGCGGTTTGTACGAGCAGTTCCGGACGACTCGAGATGAAAATGCGAATATGGGACTTGAGTGTTGTGAGTGTTACTAAGAAGCTAATGATTGTTGAAATAGCTGTTGGTTCGCATTCATCGAGGGCATCGATGACAATGAGTATAGGTGGACAATGAGTATTCTCCTGATGTGTCGAGTACAATGGGTCCACGGGATGAGTCTGAACTGCTATGTTTCGGTAAAGTACGCCGACTTCGACAAGTGCCTTCGTAACGGGGTCTGCCATTGAAGAGTCGAACTTCGAAATTTGGTATGCGATGTTATGTATAAGTCGTGACGACAATTTGCGTGAACTCCATCTTGAGGCCTTTGATTGACGCATGATGGAAAAGTTACTATAACCCAATAAACCCTCTTTATTGGCCCAAGTAGCGATGGTCAACGCGATTGAGGACTTTCCGGACCCCGCAAGCCCTTTTAACCAAAAAAACGGAGGTTGGCCACCAGTAATATTTGCTGCCCAATCCTTGACCATTGATAGTATAGCCTGAAATGTCCCGTCGTAACAAACACCAAAACCCCAAGTAAGAATGTTGTTCCAATGTACGCCAAAGTAATCGGAAAGGTGATAAACCCGCTTTTCCAGCAAAAGGCACCGAATCACGCCTTGTACAGCATCTGAGAGCTCCTCAGTGCACCTTGACTTGACCTGATAAACAGATTATCATAAGAGTTCGCCTCAGATTAAACCTAGTACCACATACCGCCCATTTGAGTGTGCTTCTCAAAATCGAAATACAACGGTCCAGATCAACGAAATTGACACTGAGCCATTTGAGAAGATAGTGTTGCCAGACAAATACATCAAGAACCGTCGTGACTCGCGCGTCTCCATACCGCGCCTTTGCAAGGTGCTCAGCCCAATACTTGTCTGCGTATCGAAGTGCTGGCGTGAACAATCCCGATGTTTTCCCAGGAAGTCCGTCAATCATGACCTCCAAACATCGTACAGTTAGACATGTTTCTAGATCCAGGACGCCAATACAGGATCGACTAGCAGTACTTCTTTGCCTGCCTTTCAAGAAGTCACTGAAGGAGCGATGGAAAAATCGAACAGGTGTGTCAGGCGCGCCGGGACCCGGTACTGAGACGACAGAGCTCAAGCCTTTCAGTCTGCTCCTGAGGCTCATTTCATCCACTCCTAAGAGCTCCACCAAACCACGGACAGACAATGTGTCGCGCAACTCGCTGATCATACTGAGGATCCTTTGAGTCTTCGCCGCGTCTTCCTTGTTTATACTGGAGTTGCCACACAGATGTTCGTCAAGAATAGCGACGTAAAATTGTCTAAGTCGCTCTTCTGGGTTTTCAGCTCGCATTGAGTCTGTATGGAGCCTGAGCACATGGGAGATGCACGTCTCTCTATTCGCATCGTGCTCAGAAATGTAACGGAATGCGGTAGTTGCATGGATGAAGAGATTTCCGCAGTGCTCAAGAAGTGCTTTGAAGTCCTCCCTTTCCCGCCATTCAATATCTCCATATAATCTGGATAATTCAGCGCACAAGTATTCTTCGATTTCGAGATTCTCCATATGGTTCGAATCACAAACATTGTGCTCGATAAGATGGTCTTTGTCCTCCGGACGGAAAGTGTCAGTAATGTGCGACTCGGGACGGCTTGTGACAAAAATGCGAAGTTGAGGCGCAGATTCTGGGAGTGTCGATAGAAAGCTAATGATTTTCTCCGCAGTGTCCTCGTCACATTCGTCGAGAGCGTCAACAACAAGAAGTAAGGGTCCTCGAGGATCCAGTTTCACCAATACATTCGCTATTAAGTCTCCCAAATCGTGTCCATAACCATCCAGGACCTGTGCAATCGATGCTATCTTCGAGGGGTTGAACAGAGCGAGATCGTGCGCGATGGTCGAGTTAAATGAATGCAAGTCACACTGCAGCGCCTGCTTGTCGAAAAAGAAACCTCCGCCAAAGATATTGACCTCCGTTCCCCACTGTGCGATAGACATTGCAATTGCTGACTTGCCAGTCCCACCAGACTCGCGCAACCAATAAATAGAAGGCACCTTTGGATCCTCTTTCATCGCCCATTCCTTGACCCGCTTCAAAATGGCTTTGCGAGTTCCTGCATAGCAAGCCTCGATCCGCCCCGTGGATCTCACGGAGTCGTACGTAGCACCTACGACTTGAGGAAGTTTTTCCTTTATTAAAGATTGGTAATGGTCCGTGATTGCACCTAACAACTCATTGCATCCTGACCGCTCCTGAATCGTTGCCGTTAGAAGACAACTTGGTACCGCATCGATGATCACGTACAGCCCATTCCCGCGCAGTCTCCAACGACAATATTAGAGGATGCATGATCCGTCCAGGAAGTAGCGTCTTCATAACTTTCGTCCAATCACGAAGGCAATCCCGAATAAACCTCTCGAAGTAATACTTAACCTGAGCGTCTTCGTGACATGCCTTCGTGAGGTGCCCAGCCCAATTTGTGCACGCATAACGGAGATTCAGCAAGGGGCTTCTCACAGTTGAGTTGCCTGGCAAGCCAACAACCATTATTTCCAAACAGCGCCGGGCTAGGAACGTTTCAACGCCTGAGACGTCAACGAGGAATCTGTCGGTGCATCGTTGCTGATCCTTCAGAAAATCCGGGAAGGAAGGATGAAAGAAGCCAACAGGGGTGCTCGGTTTGTCGGAAGCTGGCACAACAATGACGGAGCTCAAGCCTTCCAGATTCTTTCTCAACCTTGATTCGTCTATTTCAAGGACCTCCGCTAAGGCGTTGATGGGCAGCGGGTCACTCAACTGTATGATCGCCCCAAGAATCTTTCGGAGTCGCAGCATCTCGGGCGAGTCGGCTTTTGTTCCAACCCCAATGGCCTGTTCGAGAATACCTAGGTAAAGCTCATCAAGACGTTTGTACGGCGCTTCACCGGAAGTTGCACCCATACTGAGTCCAAGCAGGTCCGCCATCCGCTTCTCTGGGTCGCTAAAACTGCTTTCGTTGCAGATGTAACGAAGTGCGGTGCTGGCATAAATGAAGAGTTTGCCACTGTATTCGACAAGGCTTTTGAAGTCGTGCCTCTCTCGCCATTCGAGATCATCGTACGCCTCGGACAACCCGTCATATAGATAATTCTCAATATCACGGGGGTCCGCGAAGTCCTCGACGTTGTAATTAATGAATCCTCGTTCAACCCTGTTGCCGAAAGCATCCCGTATGTACAATTCAGGTCGACTCGTGAGCAAGACGCGGATGTGAGGGTTGGATCCATCTAGGAAGTTCAGGAGGTGACGGACGATCTCCTTGACAGCCAAACGATTGCTGCATTCATCGAGAGAGTCGACGATGAGAAGCATGAGCTTCCGTGGCGATGCGAGGGTGCGCGAAGAAATTTCTGCTAATGGTTGCGCGACGAGAGACTGGAATTGCTTTGCAATCGTCTCACTTGTATACACGATGCGCCTGTCTTTCTTCAGAATCCCTGCAATGATTTCCTTTACTGATGGATCGAACTCGGCGATGTCGTACGCAATGTTCGGAAATATGAATGAAGCTTCGCCCAACTTCTCGTTTTCTCTGGAGAAGAAGTATTTACTGCCCAAGATACCCTCATCCCGGGCCCACTCAGCAATTGTTTTGGCGATAGTGGATTTTCCCATCCCCGCGAGGCCACTTAGCCAGAAAACCTGTCCTTCTTTTGCCTCCACATCGGTCGCCCAGCTTTTGATTTTATCCAATATGCGCTCGCAAGTTTTGTCATGGCAACATTCCACCTTCCTCTGGTAGTCTGCGGCAGCTGTATGAACATCCTCTCGGATGAGCTGCTTGAGAAGCTCATCCGTATCTATCTCGTACGTGATTCAAAATAATGTCTGTAGCTAAGTGACTCTGAACATACCGCGCGAATCCATTTTGCTCTCGATGACCTGGTAACGATAAACATCATAATTTGTCTTACCGTTCATTGAAACGAAACACTTACATCAAGCCGATTTTTTATTGAATTGAGTATTTCACCTTGCATGCTAATTGCGATTGCGGTCTCAATATCCAGGACAAGCTGTGTGCCAATGTTAGACCACATACTTCGAAAACGGCGCAAAACGCACCTGAAACTTTTTGATGGCGTTGTCGACCCCCCTTGAGAAGTCCGAAAGCACTCCCTCATCAACTTTGGCATTCAGAAAGCGGACTATACGCGAAGACGAGCCCCAGACTGCCAATTTCTTGGATTGCTCGTCGATCTGCCTAAGAAGTGTAGTCAGCATTTGAGGTGATGGTCGGAAAGAGACAACTATACTCTTTAAACCTCGAAAGGTGTTCACTGAGCGAGCTCGACTTGTCCGTTCGAGAGAGAGGCACTAGGACAACGAAAGATAACGAGCTCAACAAGTCGCGCAAATCGTTCAAGGTTTTGACATTTTCGATTGAAGTCTTTCCCCGTCAAAAGGTTAGGCAAGTGTACAGAAAGATGTCAAAGACAGAGCTTACTTGGACGTTGTCGATGATAGAAAGGACGACGCTGATAGAGAAATCAGCCCCTGGCACTGAGAGGGCACCAAGTACACCGCTCGCTGATTCCAACGCCAATCTTGCTGCCTCGAGCGCCGTCACCACACCATCTCTCCCATTTTTCGCATTAAACCAAGCTTTGATACGCTGCACAGGACCGTTTTCATCGTCTGCTGGAGCATCTATCGTCCCTTGAATAGCTGCAGGAACTTCGGAAGCAGCATCTGGTGGTATGGTGAGTAAGTGAACGGTTACAGCTCGGGCGCTTGTTAACAACGCACCTCCATCGTTGATGGCCTTGACACTGCCTTCTGTCGCAGCCACACCTTTCGAGCCTCTGATAACAGCGATCTCGTTGACAGCAACTTCCCCAGACGTCTTTTCGGCCTCCAAAGTCCTTTTCGGATCGGCAGGAGGAATCTGGGGCGGCTTCGAATCGTCCCTATCACCGTCCTTGGCAGAACAGCATAAGAGATCGCGAAGCGAGACACCAGGCATCACGCAACACCCGATACGTTCTTCGAGCACGCTGCTGAAGGATGGTGTCACAGTTTCATTCAGGATAGAAAAGGGAGGCAACGCACCACGTCGATGGTCGATGGTGAAGGTAGTCGTTGGAGGGAACGCACGCGGGAAAAGTTACGAGCTCGTGTTCGCTGGCGCATCGAGGCAGGACAAGATTTGGGCGTCTGTGCTGACAGATGGATATCGCACGTAGAAATAGACCGAGTTCCCAGAGATGGAAGACGTTCTTGATTGGCGCTTCGCCAGAGAAGAAACGCACACGTGGTCGAAGTAAAGGAATTCGAATTGAAGAGCAAACATTGACCACAACGCGGCGTCCAGAAGCTGGAAATGAAAGATATCGTCAATACAGTATTGGATGTGATTAACGCGCACACGCACCATTTACAAATGATTGGCCAATACCACACCTCTATCCGCTGCTCACACAGAAACCTCGTCGACGAACGTCTCCAAAGTATGACGAACGGCTCTCCGAGAGGAGAGCCAGAATCGACGCGAGCATTATTCCTTCCCGGTGACATAGATATCTCGTGTCAATAATATCACGTAGGAGAAATCTGACAGATTCAACCGCGATGTCTGCAGTTGAAGGGCAAATGGAGACGTACGACCAACAACAAAATTTTTCCAGAACCAATCCTCGACTTCTTCAATTCGTTCATCCGCATACTCCGGAAGATGATCGGCATGGGTCTTTGTGATCACAGTGTAGTCTGTTGTCGATGAAGCGCATGGTGGCATGGTGGCAGGAGGAAACGACCAGCTTGAAGTACGCGTCGTTGGCACTCCGTGGCAGTTGAATCGGACAGAAAGCGCACTGCACGGACCGTTCGATGTCGGCGACCATGACATCGATATCTCTCCGCACGCAATATCTCTCCGCTGGTAATCGAGAGGTTTTACTGAAATTGACTTGAATTCCCTAGCCGGGTTGTTCAACTTGAATGACGGACTTCAGCCTGAGGTGTGTGGATGAGAGCAGGCGGTGCTCTTTGCGACACCTCTCGAGTCTCGCCGAACTGCAAAACGATAAATACTTCGTGCAAATTCAACGCTGTATCGACCGTGTTTCATTTTCACTTCTTGTCCTATATCCAATACCAGCTGCCTTCTCGCGAGGTATTTTTTACCTCTTTACGCCAGCAATCATCTCCACAGACATCATTCGAAGGTACGAACCGGTCCTCACTCTACTTGAAATTTTTTTGAATCTTGTTTTTATTCAACGCAGCGCCGGTGTATAGCGACTGCCTCCACCAACGCTCGCTGATCTCATCGAGTCTCTTTAATTGTCAACGCGGTGAACAGAATGGCACTCGCGGCCCGGCACTTCTTGATGTAGCTCAGCATTGAGCTCATCTCGCATCGGGTGCTTGTAGCAACAGGCAAGGACTTTAACTGCACGATATCGAGTAGTTGCATTAATCACACCGTGCCGTTCTTCCGACAGATACGCATGCATCAGGCAGCGCAGACAGCAATTCTTGTGAAGACTCCGTACGTTTCCTCTCAAAATGCGCTCGCCTCGTACTTTATTCTTGACTTTTGTCTAGTATCTCGTAGTGACCTGCTTTGCGACTTGTCTAAAGCTCAATAGAAATCGTCAGGTAAGTTAATCTACAAAAATCTGAAAGAGCCTCGGGTACGACAGTTTCTGATCAACTTCAACGGTTACCTGGTACTGATATCATAATGCAGACAGAAGTTGACCGAAAAGTCTCGGCGCATTGGTGGGCTATGAAGCTATAATCAAAAGCGAAACAAGAAGGTTATCTCATATCATCGGCAATCGGACGACAGCTCAACTCTTCAACGAAGCCGCCCTCTTCGCCTTGCGCCAGAGCGATCGCGGTGTACGAGCGACATCACTGGCGACGTGATTCGACTCGTCTGCCGTTCGAAGACGTTCCACAGCGGTCGCTTCGTAGGTACGACGCAGCCGAGAGTCCTGCGGAAAGTCCAGTAGCGAATGCCAGATGTGCAATCGCGACTCAGCGGATTTCTCTTGCGTTTTCTCCACGAACTGGATAGCCTCTTTCAAGAGGTCCTGGACGTCTTCTGCGCACCCCGAATTGATCTGGAGAAGGTCAGTCGTTATTCGTTCTCTATACATGAGTGATTTTTACTCACCGTCCATTCATGCGCAGCTCGCAAAGCCGAACCTGAGTTTTGCGTCAATTGCAAAAGACCCATAGCGTCTATCCAAATGAAAAGATATTTCCGAACAAACTTCTCGACGTTTTCGTTGAGAATCAGGTCTTTGTTGTCCGCTTTCGAAAGGTGCGCACTCCAATATGTGCAAGCATACCGTAGAATAGGAGTGAATTTTGCATCCAATTTGCCTCTCAACTCGTCCAATGATAAAGGTGTTCCAGCTCCAATAATATCCAGGCCTAAGTCACTGCAAAGACCTTCCGCCATAATCTCCAAGCAACGTCGACATAGGTATGCTTCTTGCTTGATCGTGTCAACAAAATATCTTCGAAGATCGTGTTCACGAAGTTGACGTTTATTCGTCAGAAACTCTCGCAGCGATGGATGGAACGGTCGAGGAGGAGATTGCGGATCGTAGGGGCATATAATGATAGGGTGAAAGCTTCGAAGCAAGGTTCTTGCTCTGCTCTTGTCGATTTGAAGGAAGTCCGCCTGGTGCTCGAGCGCCAAGGGCTCTTGTAAAAGTACGTTGGCGGCAAGGGAATGCCCTATAATGTCATGACTGAAGTCAGGCGCGACAACATCCCGAAGCCCATTCTGATAGAAGGGGCCCAGGTCGACTCGGTTGGAATAGCTCAAGCCTTGAAGTTCGTTTTCACCAAACCAACTTCGAAGTCTTTCAGTGGGATCGAGACCGTTGGAAGCGCAAATGAAATCGAGAGCGTATCTTGCATAACAGAAGAGATTACCACTGCTGTTGACAAGGTGATCAAGGTCGGAGGGTTTCGGCCAACCATTCGGACGAGATAAACCACGCTTCTCGTGGATTCGGGACAACTCTTCGTGCAGATAAACTCTGATTTCCTGCTGCACGTCTGGAGCTGGAATCGCCTCGAGATCAAGAGTTCTGTGATACTGTTCATGCTGCTTGAAAACATCGTGAAAATAAGGTGTCGGCCGGCTTGTTATCAAGATTCGGACATGCGAGTGGTCGTGTCCGGATAAATGGGTCAGGAAAAGCTTGAGCAATTCGACTGCTTCCTCCTCCTCGCATCTGTCAAGAACGTCAACGGCGAGGAGGATAGGTTGCTGAACTTTAGACGAGTTGAAATTGGCCAAACGCAAGGGCTCCACTATCAATTTCCTGAATTGAACTTCCAGTTTCCCGTCCACCAAATTTTTGTCGCTTTCTAGTGCCTCGGAAATGAATTTTCTGATTGAGATATCAAATGAAGCGATCTCCTGGACGATTGCAGAAAATAGGTTGTGGACTTTTTCTCGCGTTCCCCCTAAGAATAAACCTCTAGCCAGGATGCTCTTTTCATTCGCCCAGTCTGCAATAGACATGGCGACCGACGTTTTTCCGTTCCGTGGTAGCCCGCGCAACCAAAGTATGTTCGGAGCCGATGTATTGACGCTGGTTACCCATTCCTTTAACTCTTTTGAAATAGACAGGCGAGTCCCCGGAAAACAAGACGGAGTGCTGAACTCGAACCAATCCCAGAACTGAAATTTTGCGCTGTTGTAGGAGACTATTCCATTGGACCCAGGGAGGCGAGCGAGCAGTAACTTTGAAGATCGAGTTATGTCTTCTAAGACGCTTAGTATCTCCTCACCGCACTCAGCTAACTCCTGGACGGATGCATCACGTAAGAATTCATTTTAGAGCTTTGTTGTCACATACCGCCCACTTGCGTGCAGTTTCCATGGCGAGATATAAATCGTCGACGTTTGACTCTGGATGAATCTCTTTCGCAACCACGAGCCATATGAGAAGACAGTGCTGAACAAATCGGCATAGCGTTTCCGCAGCCTCCGCGTCTTTGTGGAGTGCCTTTTCGAGGTGACGTGCCCAATGCTGGCAAGCATATCGCATAGCATCACGGAATCCCTTATTCACTTCTCGCGATGTTGCAGCTAGCCCGTCGATGATGATGTTTAGGGAGCGCCGAAAGAGGTACGTTTCTAGACACGATGCGTCAATTAAAAACATCTCGTCCACGCATCGCTCCGCGTCAGTCAGTAACTCTGGTAGGGAGACGTGGGGAAAGTTTGGAAAGAGGCCGAAACTGTCGTTGTATGCAATAATGTTAGTTGCGCCGGAAGATTTGACCATGTTCTTCAAGTACTCCTCATCCTCGTCAAGCATCTTGGCCATGCAGTCGACAGTTTGAGGTTCATGTGTTAATGACATTGCACCGAGGACCATACGGAGGCGCGTTATCGATTTAGAACTATCGTTCCCAATAGCCTTCTTGAGAAGACACAGATAGAGGTTGTCAAGCTGCTTATTTGGAGAGTCTTTTGGCGCTTTACCCACGTCAGTGCCGAGTATTATCTTGAGTCGTTCCGTGATACTCTCAGGAGCGCGCCCCTCAAGAATGAATCGGCTCGCGGTACTGGCGTAAACAAAAAGCCTCCCACATTTCGCGACAAGCAAGTTGATGTCATCCTCGTTTGGCCGATTGGGCTCGCTAAGTTTCTTGAACTCTTCCCGCAGATATTCTTCAATGTCACTTGCCTCGACGAACTCTTCGAGTGCGCAGCGAATGACAGTTGATGGACATGGTTCCACTACTTCGTCGAAAGCGGCTTGTATGTGCTGTTCCGGACGGCTCGAGATGAAAATACGAATACGGCGATTGAACATGGCGAGTTTTGATAGGAAGCTAATGATCATCTGGGCGCTGGCCGGGTCATCACACTCATCGAGAGCATCGATGACGATGAGCGTTGGTTTTCGAAGGTTGCTATGCCCATGCATCAAATCCATCGAGTTTACGACTGGATTCTGAGCCTGAAATGGCACAGCAATCCCCTGGTACAGCGCGCCGACTTCGACAAGTGCCTTCGTAACGGATGTTGCCAATGAAGGGTCAATCATGGAGATGCGATATGCGATGTAGGGAATAAGGTATGAGGGCTTGCTCGAATTTGTCCTATGCTCTCTGTCGCAAAAGCGACAGTAACCTAACAAACCCTTTTGATCGGCCCAAGTTGCGATAGTCTTCACAATGGTGGACTTTCCAGAACCTGTGGGCCCGCTCAGCCAAAATATTTGAGCTTGCCCATTAGCTAAATTAGGTGAAGCCCAATCCTTGATTTTTGTCAAGATAGTCTTGCATGTTGCACCATAGCAAGTCTTTATCTCCCTTTCCCCGACCCAATGTATGCGCAAGCCATCGGGCATGTCGCAGCCGCGCTTTCCCAACACAACGAACTGCAGGATATCATGTATAGTCCTTGAGAGCTCCTCAGCGCACTTTGATTTGATCTAAAAAGGCATCCCATAAGAAACTGCGTCAGAGTTATGCCAGCTTTCACGCACTGTCCAATTGTGAGCACTTTTCAAAGTTGGGATTAAACACTCAGGATCGACAAAACTGATGCTGAGCCATTTGACAAGATGACGCTTCCATACAAATATTCCAAGGCCCACCATGACCTGCGCGTCTCCGTAACGCGCCTTCGCGAGGTGATCGGCCCAATGCTGACAGGTGTATTGAAGTCCTGGAGTAGAAACCTCCGATGTGTTGTCAGACAATCCTTCGATCATGACCCCTAGACAGCGCCGAGCTAGATGTGTTTCTAAGTCCTGTACGCCAATGAAACGCTGGCCAAAGACATTTCGTTGACAGTCTTTCATGAAGTCACTGAAGGAGCGGTGGAAGAAACGAACAGGTGTGTCTGGTGTGTCGGGACCCGGTACTGAAATGATACAGCTCAAGCCTTTCAGTCTGTCCCTTAGGCTCGTCTCGTTTACTCCTAAGAGCTCCACCAAACCACGAATGGGCAGAGTGGTGCGTAACTCGGAGATCATACCGAGGATCCTACGCGTCTGCGCCACCTCTTCCGTGTTGATTGTTGATTCACTACCCAAAGCTTCGTCAAGAATAGCGACGTAAAACTGTTTGAGTCGCTCTTCTGGGTTTTCAGCTCGCATTGCGTCTGTATGAAGACTGAGCACTTGGGCAACGCACGCCTCTCCATCCCCATCGCGACTAGAAATGTAACGGAATGCGGTCGTCGCATGGATGAACAGAGATCCGCAGTACTCGCGAAGTGTTTTGAAGTCCTTCCTTTCTCGCCATTCAATGTCTTCGAATGTTCTGGATAATTCGGCGCACAAGTATTCTTCGATTTCGAGACTGTCCACATGGGGTGAATCATTAACGTTGTGTTCGATGAGACTGTGTATGTCCACCCGACGGAAAGCATCCACAATGCGTGACTCGGGACGACTCGTAAGAAAAATGCGAAGTTGAGGAGCAGATTCTGGGATTGTCGATAGAAGGCTAATTATTTTCTCCGCAACCTCCTCGTCACATTCGTCGAGGGCGTCGACGAGAAGAAGGGTGGGTCCTCGAAGATCAAGCTTCTCCAAAACACTTGCCAATAAGTCCTCCGGATTGTGCCTGTGATCGTCCAGCACTTGCGCAATGGACGTTATCTTCGATAAATCAGACAAAGCCAGATCGTGTACGATGGTCAAGGTAAAGGAACGCAAATCACACTGTGGTGTTTGCCTGTCGAAGAAGAAACCTCCACCAAGAATATTGACCTCTTCAAATCCCCATTGTGCAATAGACATAGCAATTGCGGACTTTCCAGTCCCACCGGACTCGCGCAACCAAAAAATAGACGGAGTCTTTGTGTCCTGTTTTTTCGCCCATTCCTTGACTTGCGTCAGGATTGCCTTACGAGTTCCCGGATAGCAAGCCTCAACTCGCCCCGTAGATCTCACGAAGTCGTACGTAGCACCTACAACTTGAGGAAGTTCTTCATCTATAAGAAAACGATAATGGTCAGTAATGGTGCCCAACAGTTTGTTGCATCCAGCTTTCTCCTAAGTTGTCGCCATAAGAAGAATGTAATTTGGTAATCAAATTCGGTGATCACGTACAGCCCAACCCCGCGCAGTCTCCAACGACAAGACCTGAGGATGCACAATCCGTCCCGTAAGTAGCGTTTTCATAACTTTCGTCCAATCACGAAGGCTGCTCCGAATAAACTTCTCGAAGTAATCCTTCACCTGAGCGTCTTCGTGGCATGCCTTCGTGAGGTGCCCAGCCCAATTTGTGCATGCATACCGAATAATCGACGTGGACATTCTCGCATTTGAATTGCCTGGCAAGCCAACAACCATTATTTCCAAACAGCGCCGAGCTAGGAACGTTTCGATGCTTGAAACGTCAACGAGGAATCTGTCGGTGCATCGTTGCTGATCCTTCAGAAAGTCCGGGAAGGAAGGATGAAAGAAGCGAACAGGTGTATCGGGTTCGTTGGGAGCTGGTACGACAATGACGGAGCTCAGGTCTTCCAGTTAACTCCTCAAGGTTGTGACGGACTCGTCTACCTCAAGGAGCTCTACCAAAGCGCTTATGGGTAGCGGGTCGTTCAGCTGCATGATCGTCCCAAGAATCCTACGCAATTGAAACATCTCGGGTGAATCCGCTCTTGTTTCGGCTCCAATCGCCTGGTCGAGAATATCTAGGTACAGCTTGTCAAGCCGTTTGTAACGTCCTTCACCAGACGCTGCGACTGGTCCGCGCCCAAGCAGGTCCGCGATTCGCTTCACTGGGTCTGCAAACCTACTCTGCGTGCAGATGTAACGAAGCGCGGTGCTGGCGTAGATGAAGAGTTTTCCGCTGTATTCGACGAGGCTTTTAAAGTCGTTCCTCTCTCGCCATTCGACCTGTTGGTAAGACTTGGACAAACCGTCGTATAGGTAGTTTTCAATGTCGTGGGGGTCCGCAAAATCCTCAACGTTGTGCTGAATGAATCTTTGCTTGCCATCGCTGCCGAACGCTTCTCGTATATATGATTCGGGTCGGCTCGTGAACAAGACGCGGATATGGGGGTAGGATCCGCTTACGAAGTCCAGAAGGAGAGAAACAACCTCTTTTACAGCCAATCGATCGCTACATTCATCCAGAGAGTCAACGATGAGAAGCATGAGCTTTCGTGGTGATGCGGAGGTGCGCGACGATAGCTCCGCAAGTGGTTGCGCGAGGAGCGATTGGAATTGCTTTTCAATCGTCTCGCTGGTATACACGACGCGCCTGTCTTTCTTCAGAACACCCGCGACGATTTCCTTCGCTAATGGATCGAATTCGGTGATGTCGAAAGCGATCTTCGGGATTAGAAGTGAAGATTCACTCAATTTCGCGTCATCCCTGGAGAAGAAGTACGTGCTGGCAAGGATACCCTGCTCGTCGGCCCACCTCGCTATCGTTTTCGCAATAGTGGATTTACCGGTCCCGGCGAGGCCGCTCAGCCAGAAAACTTGTCCTTCGTTTGCTTGCACATTGTTTGCCCAACCTCTAATTTTTGACAACATGCGCTCGCAAGTTTTGTCGTGGCAGTATTCGACCTTCCTCTGGTAATCTGCGGCAGCAGTCCGAGCGTCCTCTCGAATCAGTTTCTCGAGTAATGTGTCCATAACTACCCCGCACGTGATTCAGAATAATGTCCGTAACCGAGTTTTGCCATACACTTACCATGCGAATCGACCTTGCGCTCGATGCTCTGACAATTGAAATCATCAATATCTTCATTCCAAACCACGCGGGAAGAGGTACATACATCGAGCTGACTCTTTATTGCATTGAGTATTTTCCCCTGCATATCGAGAGCAACTGCGTTCTCAATGTTCAAGACCAACTGAATACCACGATTAGAGCGGACACTTCGATGACGGGACTGGAGAGTACCTGAAATTTCTTGATGGCATTGTCGATGCCTTTAGAGAAGTCCGAAAGTATTCCTTCATCAACCTTGGCGTTGAGAAAACGCAGTATACGCGATGACGAGCCCCAGACTGCCAATTTCATGGACCGCTCATCGATCTCCCTTGAAAGTGTAATGAGGGTTCGAAGTGATGCTCGTAAAGAAATATGAACGTACTCTTTGAAACACTGAAGGTGTTCACGGAGCTCGCTCGACTTGTCCGTTCGAGAAAGAGGCACTAGGACGACGAACGACAACGAGCTCAGCAAGTCGCGCAAATCATTCAATGTTTTCACATTTTCAATTGAAGTCTTTTGCGTCAAAAGGTCATAAAATCGCACCGTAAGGTGCTAAGAGTGAACCTCACCTGGGCGTTGTTGATAACAGAGAGGACGACGCTGATAGAGAACTCAGCGCCTGGCACCGAGAGGTTGCCAAGTATGCCGCTCGCCGATTCCAACGCCAATTTCGCAACTTCGAGGGCCGTCATTACTCCCTCTTTGCCGTTCTTCGCGTTGAACCAGGCTCTCATGCGCTGCACAGGGCCATTTTCGTCGTCGGCTGGAACACCTGTAGTTCCTCGGATAGTTGCAGGAGCTCCAGAAGCTTCATCAAAGGATACGATAGGTAAGCCAATGGCAGATGCACGAGCACTTGTTAACGCACCTCCACCGTCGTTGACCTTTGCACCGCCTTCAGTTGCAGTTACACCCTTCGAGTCTTTGATTATAGTAATATCGTTGACAGCAACACCTCCAGATGTCTTTTCGGCTTCCAAGTTTCTTTCCAGGTTGACAGGTAGAATCCGCGGCGGCTTCAGGTCCAATCCATCATCGCCCTTGGCAGAGCAACATAAGAGATCACGAAACGAGACACCAGGCATCGCGCGACATCCAATACGATCTTTGAACACATAAACGGAGGATCATGTCACATTTTCATGCAAGATAGAAAAGGGAGATAACGCACCCGTTGATGGGCACTGGTTGAAGGTGGTCGTTGAGGGAAGCGCACGCGGGGGCGAAGCTGCGAACTCGTGTCCGCTGGTGCATCGAGGCAAAATAAGATTCGGGCGTCTGAGCTGACAGATGGAGGTATCGCACGTAGGAATAGAATGACGCTGGGAACAGCTGTTCGCGAATAGCGCATCGCCAGGGAAGAAACGCGATCAAAGTGCGCGAAGAGTTGAATACATGTAAAGGCAGCGAGAGCAGAAAGTCTACATTGAGAAATAAGTTCGCCAGCGTAACAATATCCCTAATTCGTTCAGCGTATGCGTACCTTTACTGACTTCCAACCACCATCCAATTTCTTGTCCGTTGAACGAAATCTACATGTAGGAGTCAGGAACTTGCCTTCCCCTTTCCATAACCACCGACGCCTTCGACTCGTCCAACCTCGCGTCAGCAAAGTCCATGACGATTTCGTTCGTGATGTCTGTTGTCGAAATTGAGTGGGCGAACGGGAGGATGGGATGGACGTGGCACGCCGGAACAGTTTCATTGCGAGCGATGTAGGCCATTATTATTTCGTTCGCCCAGCCATTTAAGTCAGGAGGAGTTCGAGAAAGACCGTCGCATGAAGCGATGTCGAAATCGTTCGTTGATGATGAAGTTCAATGGATGGTGGTGGATGGAAGAGGGAAACACATTCGGGTTGGACACCGGGCGGAGGAGCTTGCCGAACGAAAAGGCACTGCACCGTGACGGATCACAAACTTCAAGTCCATTCGTCCACTGCACGAAAAAACCCTCTTCGCTATCCATCCCAAGAGCCAGCATTCGTCGAATCTCCGAGTCGCGGTGCATTGGAATTTTTAACTACCTGCAGGGCCCTTCTCTCCAACATCGCTCGTAGAACTCAGACAAGGTGCAACTTGACTCTTGAAGGTGCCAGTGGAAGGAATCGGTCGAAATTGGGCATCTCTTTTGCAAACCCGGGTGATATCATGTATGGATCCAAAGATCGCGATCCATCTTACTTTGTTTGCTGTCACACCTGCAGGTGTCTTGAGTGAATGAACGATTTGGCAGGCGCACGAGCAAGCCAACCAGTCTGTCCTGACCATGGTACGTAATTGCGTTAGTCATCCCTTGTTACTTATAGTGCTTTTCTTACACAGGCTACGCTCGAGATCGAGACATACTTGCAGCCACTTTAAATGGCTCTCACCGCGATCAATCGAAGATCAAAACTGACCATGGGACCTGGAGGTACAATGTGAAGTGTGGATGAAAGCGTGGGTGCAACCTCGCAGTCGAACTGCGTTTACTGCGCCTTTCCCAAATATAAGCGCGATGATCATCGCTGTATCAACATCGTGGACCTCGCAGGCGTTTGGAACGCAGTAGCACACCACCATGTCCGCTCAGGCTCTCAGCAACGACGAGAAAGCGCACCTACAGCGTCACTACGTCAACGAAGGCGGAGAGCTGCCTTCCCAGGTCGACTTCGAAGGCACGCATCTAAGGCGCCGTCATCGACGCAGGAGATTCTTACATTTCGCCGGACTGTCGTTGCTTGTGTTCGTTGCCGTACACAAGTGGTCTCGCATCGGGATCGTTTCTCCTACACCGAACGCAATTCACGATGAAAATGGACTACATGCGTACGCCTTGAATTGGTCTGCGGTACGTCTTTGACTTCGATATCTATTCCGTATCACTGACATAGCTCATGCATGAATATTAGATCGAACCTTCAGAGGAGTTTGAGTGGCACAAATGCTATGACAACTTCGAATGCGCAAGGCTATCTGTGAGTTTCATTTGTATACTATATTCCGTGCTTTACGTGAATCATTAAACGTGGCTTCCTTCTTCCTAGGTCCCATTAGACTATTCAAACCCGGACGGAGCAAAGGCAGCTGTTGCAGTGTCCAAACTTGCCGCAAATGTATCTTCTGGTTCCAAGTACGGCGGTCCTGTTCTCATCAATCCGGGAGGACCAGGCGGCTCCGGCGTTGCGGTTGTCCTTGGACTCGGAAAGCAAATACAGAGTATCATTGGAGAACAGTTTGATATCATTGGCTTTGATCCTCGAGGTCTGCTTCCCTAAATTCATCTATACGATCTATCATTTGCTCTATCTTGCTTTGGATTAGGTGTCGGTCTTACAACCCCCACCTTCTATGCGTTCCCCGACAAGAACGAAGCGGGACTCTTTTATATCGATTTTCCAATGAACACCAACACTTCCGTGGACGCTCTTGGGAAGGCATACGCATATAGTGATATCATGGGGTCCCAAATTGCGTACTCGTCTCGAAATGTCACCGAATATGTTTCTACTCCCCTCGTCGCTAGGGATATGTTCAGTATCTCTATGGCTATGGGCTACGAGAAGTTGCAATACTGGGGATTCTCGTAAGCAAAGTCTTTCGTCGAACTGTCGACGACTAATTTACGGTGTTCAAGATATGGAACGGTATTGGGCGCGACGTGAGTCTTTCGATTGAATATCCGATACTTAGATTGTAAATGACCTCCATACGCTTGTCAGTTTCTCAGCGATGTTTCCGGTACGGTTGATTCGAGACACCCTTGATATCACTAACTTTGCTGTTAGGATAATGTCGGTCGAGTCGTGATTGATGGCGTCGTCGACTCAGAGAATTATTACGCAGGCGAGTCGTCCTGTCTCACAGCTTATTCACATTCCCAATTATAACTAAAATTGACGTGAATGTCACGTAGGTCTCTGGTCGAACAATCTCATCGACACAGATGCGGCATTGTTGGACATTTGCAAAGCATGCGTTAAGGCCGGACCGGAAAAATGTGGTCTACACGAAGACTCCGCCGAACTTGTCCTCGAGCGCATCAACAAACTACTCGACGGTTTGAAAAGTCAACCAATCCCTGTCGTCAAAAAGTCGTCCGAACACGATATGACACCTGAATACGGCCTCGTCAACTATGAAACCGTGAAGTCTGTTATCTTCGGAGTTCTTTACAACACGCACACCGCCGGGGCCTTCCTCTTTAATATGCTCGCAGAGCTAGAGAAAGGAAACGCGCTTCCTTGGTTCCAAATGTCGCCTGCGCGTGCATTTCGAAGCTTGCTAGCTTGCGATTGTCCAGCACCGGGTCACGAACTCCCGCAGTTCTACGGGTTATTCGAACATACACTCGCGATCGCTTGCGGAGACACTCCACTTGAGAACGAAAGTCTTGAAGATGTGCAGAAGGTCTACGATGATATTGCGAAGATATCGACTTTCGCGGATGTTTGGGGGATGCATGTCCGATGCTCGTAAGTGACTCAATACGATCTCTTTGTGTTTCGTTGATGTTATGAAACATCTCAAGGGGTTGGAAAGTGAAAGGGAAGGAGCGCTTCCAAGGTTGGAGATATTTACTTTATGTGATCAATTTGCTCATCCATTCAAAGGGAACTTTAAGCACAACACCAGCCATCCGTTGCTGCTCATAGGGAACACTGCAGGTTAGTGCTCGCTTCCATACGATAACACTCACCAGTGTTCACTCTCTCCGTCAGATCCTGTTACACCACTTTGGGCGTGAGTTCCGAGTGCTATGAATATCATTCGCAAAAACTCAAAAATATACACATTACAGAGCAAACAAAATGTCGAAAGACTTTGAAGGCTCCGTTGTCCTTACACAAAACACTTCGGGGGTTCGTGGCCATTCTCCCTCTCCTCCATTAAGTCCATCCTAAGCATCTTTCTTCCCTCGAACAGCATTGTTCAATCTCCGGAACGTCGCTATGCACCCACAAAGCGATCCGCGCGTATTTCCAGAATGGCACACTCCCTGAAAAGGGTACCATATGCGAAGCCGAAAGTCAGATATTTGGCAGCAACAACCTCCTCGACGAAGTCGACACCTCCATAATGTCGACAGAAGACATCAAGCTCCTCGAGGCTGCGTATACTCTGCAGCAGAATTACTTCGTGCCGACGCATGTCCTTCCCCACTCGAACCTTGTGCGTAAGTGACTTTGAACGAAATGTGCTCAAGGCTGCGATGCCGAGCACCTGGAAGTATTTCGTGTAGAAAATAAATTGCCCTCAATATTCGAATCCCTCCTTGATCACCGTGTTCGTTGAATAGCCCGCATCAGCGAGTAGAGCGAGCGCGGATTCTTCAAATTCGGAGGGACCACATAGATACGTCGCCCTGCTTCGAATGTCTTTTGGGAGGAGTGCACGAGTCTCCGAACCACCAAAGCGACATCGGTGCACGTCGAGACTCACATCCTCGCAATCCACTGTTCGCACTATTTGCTCCTTCGAAAACAGACGGACGTGAAGGCGTATGCGATCAGCATGTCTCGACGAATTTAACGATCCCGCAAGTTGGTCAAGTAATACGTTTGGTTCGCGCGTTGAGAGCATTAAGTCGATGTCGATGGGGGAGTCGCGACCACTGGGGCGCGTAGACGTCAAGGCGGAGAGCATACTGAGGAAGGGAGTGATCCCAATCCCGCCCGCGATCCAGAGAAACTTGGGCGACACGTTCTCGCTACCACTGCTGGCTGGCGGGAGCGTGAAAGCGCCCGAGATCCCTACCAACCGCACGCTGATACCAAGCTCGCGACAGTTCGGCATGAGGTGCGGCATCCTGTCGCGCACCTGTCGAGCGATAGAAAATAAAGCACCCGTGATGAGCCCACCACCCTTCAGACGCATCGTCAATTCAAATCTCGTCGTCGGCACCGCCTTGATCCCTTCGGAGCTGTCAGCAACATGCGCGGACGACACCGTCCACGTCCGCACGCGATCGTCATTGAGGCTCGACTCCGCACCAGGAGCCATGTGTGCGTACTCCTGGCTGCCGAGGAGGTCTGAGAAGTCGAGGATCGCTGCCTGCCCCGGCTGTATAACGACGGGCTGCGACGTCTCGAAAGTGAACTGCGCAAGGGTCGGTGAAAGGAGTTCCATGCGCGCTACCGTTGCGAGTACGTCTTCCAGACTCATAGGTGCGCCAGAATTGTTCTGTATCTCCTCTGCGAGGAGCTTGATAGGAGGGCTGTAGGGACTGCGCTCAACGACTGATCCCGGTCGTTGGCGAACTGGGAGCGCGTCGCGAACGAAGACATACCCCGATACTTTCATACGCGAAAGCACGTTCTGGCGAGGCATAAGTGCTCTTGCTGGCGCGCCTACAAGATTTTCAGCCGATCCCGTGAGATAAAGGATATCTCCTGTCTCGAAGTCGACGAAAGTCATCGACGCCAAACCGCTCGCTTCAATGTTACCCAAGGATGTTAGGAGACGATTTCCTGAAAAAAAAAATAACCCAATCGTCAACGTTTTGTAAATAAGCAAACACAAACAAAAAAAAGCTTCTTACCTGAATAGTCCGGAAGAATGATAGATCGACCGTCTGAGGGGAGAACTCGGATAAATCCTGCCCTTCCGCCTCGTTGGTTCATGCCGACGTGAGAAGGGAATTTATTCGCATTCTCCCTCTTTGCTTCATAGCTTGAACCCAGAAATACGGTGTCCGCGTGAGTTACGAAAGACATGGCTTCCTGCGGAAGACGATCATTATCCGCCAGATGCAAGTTTCTCCATACGATTTTCGGAGTGGTTTTCGGATGTGGCTGGAGGTCGCGAATGTTGATGTATTTTGGACAATTCCTGATAGATAAAATATAAGAAACCCCCAGTCGCTTACATTGACTGATGTAGTAGCTTACCCGATAGCTTGGTTGACCAGAATTTTAAGGCGTTTGGTATATTGATCTACGTGTTGAACTTCGAAAATCGACCCAGCAAACTTGTTCCGCCTCCGAGTCGAAAACTCGATTCCTATCCCAGCAGCAAGCATTCCGCTCGCGGCGTCAAAGCGTGCCATATTATCCACCATCGGATCGCCAGGCCAAAGCTTCAAATCCATATCAAGCTCTGTCTCGTTTGGGCTCGAGATGAATCCTGGGCGGCCTGAGACACCAGCAGCGATCGACGACCACGGGCGACCTTCGTCGTCGAGTGTCGTAATTGGGACGAAGGGGAGGCTCCGACTATGGAAAACACGATGCTGCTCGGGCATCGATGGGTCGATCCAAGTGTATGCTGTCGCCATCGGGCCTGCGAAATTGAGACGCTCCTGAATGGAACGTTCCCCGGGATGCCAGCCTTTCAATCCAAAAGACATTTAGAGGGAAGTCGGCACAAAAAGACTCAAGCAGGCGAAGTTTTGTTGCTTTTCACCAGAACTCCACTATTTCGCTCGTCTTATATGTTTCCCGGTCTTCGACGGCGGGTAATTTGCGGCCAGCATCAGGGGAGCTTGGGGATCGCATTAGTAATCGAATGCAGCGGAGAGTAAATTGGTCATCAGCTGACAGGAAATTCGCCGACAGATCACGAGCGGGAAAAACCCCCACCCATCCTCAGACTTACAGTCTTATAAGTTTGCGCCAGCACGGCGACACGTAGCGCTGTTTCTCATTCTTCTAGTCTTGACGTTTGCCTGACAATTTCGATCTATTATACCGTCTTGATTGATATCTTCATGGCACCGTTCTACCAAGCTCCCGGATACCGAGGCTATATAGATTGGTTTTCTTGTCACAACATACTCAGTGTCGTTCCTCACGTCGATGTAACGTCCACGCAATTCCTTCGCTTTGCCCATGGCAAGGAGTACGTCCTCCCGCAGAGCTCCAGCCTTTCAATTGTGTAAATGAGTATGACTTGCGGTGAAGAACAGCAGATACTCACGGCGTAACAAAGTTATTGAAGGTCTCTCCGATACGTTGAATGGACTGTTTGGAGCAGAGGTATAAGTATGCAGTATTTGTATAAAGAGGAAACTTACACCAGGAATCAATCTTTCCATGTCCTCGCTGACAGAGCTCTCTGCAGTTTTTACGCTGCCTTCCGAGCGCATCGTAAGGATAACTCAAAAAATTGATGACGCAAACTTACATGGATGGACGCTATACATGTGCACGCCGGGTTTCTCTTCCGCATCGAGTTCGAGTTGAAGACATCCGACTGTACGAATGAGGGAGGTCCTGGAAATAGTATTGGGTCGAAGTGCACACGACCGACTCACTGAGCTAGGCGAATTCGCTTCGTAGCAGCGTACGCGAATAGGCTAGCTTTCTCATTTAACCGAGACAGAATACAGGAAAGAGAAATGTTAACGACGCACCTCTGTCTTGTACCCTTGCCCTTCACTCCTTTCTCGCATCACGGGCCCCTTCACGTTGCCCTCCGTCGTCTTTCACCGTTCTTCGACTGTCGTATTGATATGTACCTTTTGAAGTTCTTTGTCGGTTACTTCGGCAATGATATCAAATAATTTTCGGTGGGGTAAGGATGAAGTTATTCAGTCCGAGGCGACCTTGTAGCTTTGATGTTCGGGATCGACATCGTGTTTGAATGACCTGGTGTTTGTCTTGGTCGCAATATCGAGGATATCGATAACGGCGTGAAACGACACCAACACGATTCAAAGGGACCGTTATTTACTACCCTCGACAAGTTTCCTTTATACATCTGCGTGCGTCAGATAGTACTCGTGGCAAGCTGTCGCAAAATATGAGCGGTCCAACTGTTGTCGTTGTGAGTCTCGAAGAACATGCCAGTGGTTGTGATGGACTCGGATGACGTTGAG
This sequence comes from Schizopora paradoxa, assembly GCA_001020605.1. Taxonomy (NCBI): domain Eukaryota; kingdom Fungi; phylum Basidiomycota; class Agaricomycetes; order Hymenochaetales; family Schizoporaceae; genus Schizopora; species Schizopora paradoxa. The sequence goes on from KQ086021.1 coordinate 84,300, forward strand.
GCTTGCCGGCCCGGATCAAAGTCATCACACATTGTTTGGCCATGTTGTCAACCAGGCAGTGCCAGTTCTTTTTCGTTTTGAAAATCGCGATTCACGGTCAGGTTCGTATTTCGTGTAGACTCATATACACACTCGAATGATTCCACATCTTATGAAAAAATACCAGCTTCTAAACGTATGTACATAGTGCGATGCTTCGGAAGGTCCGGACGCGGTATGCACTATTCGTCGATGGCATTTGAACTCAATTCTTCTTGCAGATAGATGCTTACTTATTTTGCACCCAAGGAAAAGAACAAGGTCAACCTATTTTACACCTTCAACGAATCGGGCGACGACTCGACTACGCGACGTAATAACTTTCTTTGTCTTTAGCCAGAGCAATTTTGGCGAACGAACGACAGGGTTAGGCTCGACTGTCTCGTCAGTTGTACCCGAGACGGTTACATCATATGTGCGCCTCAAGAGGGAGTCTTCAGGTAGCGCCAACACTGATTGATAAACCTCTGACATGGAAGCTTCGGAGGGAAAATGGTTATCTTCGACAAACTGCAAAGCCTCCTTCATGAGCATCAGTGTAAAATTTTCATTATCGGCTTCCTGAAAGAAATAATCAGAATAATAGAGGGCAAGATGGATGTTATCTTACTGCGTGCTCTTCTGTCGGTCGCAAGGGGGTCGCATCTGGCGGAAGTTCTATTATGCTTGAGCAGTAAGCAACTTCGAGCCATTCATACGCCTTTTGCATGAACGAGAGCAACGCCGGCGCTAACCCGAGTATACGCATAGCCTCAAACCATTTGAGAAGATGATTTCGTACGAAGATGTCAATGGCATTTCTGAGAGATGAGTTTTCGTGCTCCGCCTTCGAAAGGTGCTCAACCCAGTACAAGCACGCGTATCGCAAAACAGAGTCGATCTCCATGCCGACCTTTTCTTCCGGTCTTTCCGCCTTCGAACGTCCTCCACCTCCATCCTCGATCCCGATGGTACTAGTAGCCATATCATTAGTCAAGTTTTTTGCCATTCTCTCCAGACAACACCGACACAGATACGCTTCCTGGTTCGGCACGTCCACAAAAAAACTGAGTTGGGCCATCCCCTCCAGATTATCCTTATTTGTCAAAAAATCTCGCAGCGACGGATGCAAGGATCGCGGAGCCTCCGGACTGTCAGGGGAAATAATAAAGGGGTATAATCGACGCAGCGTTGTTCGTAGGAGGATTGCGTCCATTTGAATGAGATCCGCAAGTGACTCGAGTGATAATGGGTCTTCTAGAAGGACAACGACTGCTATGACCAAGCAAAGTTGCTTTATCTCCTCATCGTTGTCACAGCGCATGTCTTGAAGCCAATTGCGGAACAGATTCTTGAAATCGAGATCATGCTCGTCTCCGTGATCATCAAGCCATATTCGAAGCTGGTGGGTTGGCTTGCAAACACTATCGTCGGCAATGAATTGGACCGCAAGACGGGCGTAATGGAAAAGGCCGCCGCTTTTATATACGAGTGAGTCCACATCACAGGTATCCGGCCAAGCACCAGCAAAGGGTAAACCAAGCTTCTCATGGACTCGGGACAGTTCATTGACCAGGTAATGTTTGATATCGGTTTGGACGTCAGGATACGGGATTTCATTGAGGTCAGCAGCTTTATAGTGCGCTTGATGTTGCTCGAAGATCCCGCGAAGACGAAGATTTGGATTGCTGGTAAATAGAACCCGAATATGTGGACTGTCCACTCCGCATAAGTTGGAGAGAAAGAGAGATATCAATCGTCCGGGATCATCATAATAATCCAGGTTGTCGATAATGATAAGAATTGGTTTGGGAGGAACCATAGAGCCATCCACCTTGAGTGAGAGCAACGGGTTAGAAATGAGATACTGGAATTGTAATCTTGTATCCAAGTTCCTCAAGTTCAAGCTCTCGTCTCCAAGGGCCTGTATAATGAGCTTTCTCATCGATCGATCGAAGGAGGCAAGGTCGTGAGCAATTGTGCAGAAGACAATCCATGGGTCCTCCGGTTCAATGAAGAAAAAACTACCGGCAAGAAAGCCTTTCTCTTCCGCCCAATCAGCAATAGAGAGAGCGATTGTGGACTTTCCGGTCTTGGCGGGCCCGCTCAACCAATAAAAGTTTGGCGCCTTTGCGTCGGAGGCCATTACCCACTCCTGGATCTCTTCCAAAGAAGCAGCGCGAGTGCCCGGAAAGCAACCTTCGGTCGACTTAACGTATCTCACGTTGTCGTATGTGGCCTCGTAACTTTCAAGTAGTCGACTGTCCAGTGTCGCAGAGGATTGAATCATGTCATTCAAGACCTGCGTCAACTCGCTGTCACATTTTGACGCCTCCTGAAACGAAACTTTCGATAAGGACCGTCGTGAATTTGAAATTTCGCCGAGTACTACGCACCAACCATACACGAGCATACTCCATGGAAGGAAACAAAGAGCTAGCCGATGAAAGCAGTATCCTTGTAACTCTGAACCACTTGAGAAGATGATTGCGAATGAAACAATCCAGCCTTTCCATCACCTGTGCATCCCCAAGCTTCGCGTTCCTGAGATGGTCCGCCCAATACATGCACCCGTAGCGCATGGCAGGCAAGACCTCTGCCTTGACGTTTCCTGACAATCCGTTGATGGCGAGCTGAAGACTGCGTTGAGATAGTTGCGTTTCCAAGAGCGATGAGTCAATGAAGAACCTGTCGGTGCAACGCTCCCGGTCTTTCAAGAAGTCCAATAGGGATGGATGGAAGAGGCGAACAGGTATATTGGATTTGACGAGAGGGGGTACGACGATTAGAGAGCTTAAGCCTTCTAGTTTCCTCCTCAGGCTTGCGGTGGACTCGTTCATGTCAAGGAGCGCCACTAAAGCGTCGAGCGGTAGCGAGTCACTTAACTCCACGATGGTCCCAAGAATATTGCGGAATCGCACCATCTCGTCTGAACTAGCTTTTGTTTTGGATCCAATAGCCTGATTGAGGATATGCAGGTAAAGCTGATCGAGCTGCTCGTACGGTGCTTCACCTGACGTTGCTCCTGAACTGGGACCAAGCAGCTCGGCAGCACGTTTCACTGGGTTCCCAAAATCACTTCCAGCACGAATGTAACGAAGTGCTGTGCTGGCGAAAATAAAGAGATTTCCGCTATAAATGACGAGTTTACGAAAGACTTCCAATTCGCGCCACTTCACTTCTCCATACGTATTGGACAGTCCACCATAGAGGTAAGCTTCGATATCGCGAGAATCCGCATAATCCTCCAGGTTGTAGCGGATGTATTTTCTCTTGTTATCCTCGCCGAAGGTATGTTCTATGTATGATTCGGGTCGGCTCGTAAGGAAGATCCGGATATGAGGGTTGGAATCGGCAACAAGGTCCAATAGAAGACGGATTATTACTTCCATAGCTTTCGGATCGCTGCATTCATCAAGAGAATCGATGACAAGCAGCATAAGTTTCCGGGGCGCTGCCGAGGTACGCGTTGCCAGAGGACCTTTGATGAAAGCTTGGAATGTGGTTTCGATTGGTTCGTGCACCAAGCGCTTGTCTTTCTCCACTGCCTTCGCGATGACCTCTTTCACTGAAGGATCGAATTGGGCGATGTCATAAGCAATCGCGGGGATCGCGAGCGAAGAGTTGTTCAATAATTCTTCGTCTCTAGAGAAGAAGTATTTGCTGCCCAGGATACCTTCCTCGGCGGCCCACTTCGCGATGGTTTTCGCGATAGTCGATTTCCCTGTCCCAGCGCGACCGCTCAGCCAGAAAATTTGTCGCTGTTCGGCTTCTGGTTCCACGTTGATCGCCCACCCCTTCGCTTCCGATAAAATCCTCTGGCAAGTCTCATCATGGCAGTACACAATCTTTCCCTGGTGACGAGCGGCAGCTTCGAGCGTTCCAGTCCGAAGGAGTTTCTCCAACAGCGTATCCATCGCTGAGCGCAGTTCATGAGTAAAGCGGAAACCACGGGTAAATAATGCCTCACCTTGCAAATCCATCTTTCGTTCTATCGTCTGAAATGGAAATTATCGATAACTAAATGCTTGGGGTCGTTGGCGCTTGAGAGATCAAACACATACATCGATTCCACTCTTTATTCCATTTAGCAGTTTATCTTGTTTCTCCTGTATCACGGCGGTATCAATAAGTAGCATTAACTAAAAGAACGGTTAGAGCAGAATCTTCAAATGACGCGCGATCGCACCTGGAAGTTCTTGACGGCGTTCTCAATTCCTCTCGAGAAGTCCAAGAGTTCCTTTTCTTCGAGCTTCGCGCGCAAGAAACGCATTACCCGCGAGGATGAGTTCCAAACTGCCAAGTTTTCCGATTGTTTATCGATTTCCCTTTCAAGCAAAGTCAACATGGAGAATCATGACATATCGCAAAAGTAGACTTGTACCTTATGAAGCATTGTACTTGTTCACGAACTTTTTCTGATTCTTTTGCTTGAGAGAGAGGTATCAGGACAACAAAGGATAGCGAGTTCAACCGCTCGCGCAAGTCATCTAGAACTTTAGAATTCTCGATGGAGGTCTTTACAAAATTAACAATCAGATAAACAGGAGTAGAATTGAAAAGAAACCTCACCTGAGCATTACTGATGATGGAGAGAACTACGCCAATCGAAAATTCAGCGCCTGGGACTGAGAGGTTTCCTAGGACGCCGCTTGCCGACTCCAAGGCCAATCGTGCTGCTTCTAAAGCCATTGCCACGCCCTCCTTGCCATTCTTCGAACTAAACCAGGCTTTAACGCGCAGCGAAGGACCTTTGGAATCGAAGGGTGCAGAGTCTGCTGCTCCCTGGACGCTTGTCGGGACCCTTTGAACTTCTTCCGAGGCGACGGGTGGATCGAAGACGACTGCTTGAGAACTTTTCGTTGGTGTTTTACCGTCTACATACTTGTGCTTTCGACTCGCTGCTGCGCCCTTCGGATCAACTTCCGATGCGCTTGGAGGGTGATAAGATAGAGGCGAAGATTGCTCGACACCTCCGGTCTCCCTTTCGGCAGTCTTGCGCTCATCCGGAACTTTTCCTGCCCGCGAGGAGGTGAGTGCTTTCTCACCCTCCTGAGGTGCCTTCAAATCGTTGCTATCGTCGCTCTTGACATAGCAACACAGAAGACGACGAAACCAAGTACCGAGCATCATGTAGCAGCCTGCCAGGATTATCATTACATCAACTCAGAGGTACTCAGTGGATAGAAAGCAAGGGAGACTCACTGAACGAACCGGAGCCTCCGGAGGATACGTTGAGTGAGGGAAGGAAACAACCCACGTCGATAAACCAGCCTTAAGAAGCGCGCATGCTCTGATCATGATTGTCGCACGTATCGGCGTTCATCAATCGGAAATGAAAAGGTTGATTAGCGCTTCACTAGGCGGCACCGACGCAGAAAAAAGCTCGAACCTCGGACTGACTTTTGACGATGGCTTAACCTGGACATTCCCGTTCACTGAACATTACTGAACGTCGACGGATATGCACGCGCAAGTCTGTGTTCGCGTAAAAAGGACGAAGAAAGACTATAATTTGCGCAAAGCGAGCTCGAGGAGAGCCCGCAATATTGATATCAATGAGCGCTTGTTCGGACAAATGCATGACGCGGCTTGAAAGATTGAGCCTATGACCTACCTTCCCGAATTCTTCCGTAGATTCTCGTAAATATATTTATGGTTCGGTCGCCGTTTTTGCTTGCTTCCTTGCCCATAAATTAGAAAACTCCAGCCTAGCCTCGACCCCAGCGTTCAAGTTCACCGAGCGAAGCGAGTGTATACGCTTGAGCAATCTCTCTGAATCTTATTTATCTCCGACAGCAGATGAGCCAGAGGCCTGAGTAACGGTCATCGGGGGTTCCTTCGTAAGAATTTTCAGCAAGTCAGTTTAGCAGGATGTAAATTTTTCACCAACTCACTTGGTTTTCGCACTCTGATCACGAGCGAGATCAATTCGCCCATCCTTAGACTCACAACTTCATGAGTTTGCGCCAGCACGGCAACACGTAGTGCTGTTTCACATTCTTCTAGTCTTGGAGTTTGCCTGTCTGACAATTTCGATCTATTTTACCGTCTCGATAGACATCTTCATGGGACCGTCCCGCCAAGCTCTCGGATACCGAGGCTATATAGACCGTTTTTCTTGACGATCTCAGCTTGCTCCACCACGGACTCAATGTCGTTCCTCACGTCGATATAGCGTCCACGCAATTCCTTCGCTTTGCCCATGGCAAGAAGTACGCACGTCCTCCCGCAGAGTTCCGGTCTTTCGATCTTTTGAATGAGGGTAGCTTATAATGAAGAACAGTAGATACTCACGGAGTAACAAAGCTATTAAAGTTGTCTCTGATTCTCTGGACAGACTGTATAGAATATGCGTGAGTGCTACGCAATGGTATTCATGGAAAACTTACCCCTGGAGTCATTTTGTCCATGTCGTCGCTTACTGAGCTCCCGGCTTGCGCAAGCGCGGTCTTTACACCACCTTCGGATATTTTTAAACGGAGAAACAGGCAGAAGAAGAGGGCGAACTCACCTGGATGGACGGCATACATGTGTACGCCCGATTTTCCCTCCGCGTCGAGTTCGAGTTGCAAACATCCGACCGCACGGATGAGAGCCGTCCTGTAGAAAGTAGATGAATCGACATCTTTCATTTGCGACAAAGCAACCATAGTTTACTTTGATGTAGAATAAGCAGATAGCCCAGCTTGAGTAGTTTCATGAGATAAAAAGCCTCACAAAACAATGAGGAGCTATCGACGCACCTGTGTCATGTATCCCTGCCCTGCTCGAGATGACCAATATAGCTCCTTCGTTCCTTTCCCGCATCGACTTCATCGCCAGTTGAGTGAGGATCATGGGTCCCTTGACGTTGGCCTCCATCATATTCCACCATTCGTCAATCGGCGTGTAAACGAACGGCCTGAAGACAAACGACGCGGCATTGGCGACCACGATGTCCACCTTTCCCAACTCACTCTCCGTCCTCGCAAACGCGTCCTCGATGGCTGCTTTCTCGGTTGCATCGGCAGGGAGTACGAGGGCTCTTCGGTGGTGCGTCGTCGTGATGATGTTGGCGACCTCGTCAAGTTGGGATTTCGTGCGTGAGAGCAATGCGACGTCGGCTCCTGCCTCTGCGAACGCGAGCGCGATGGCTCTCCCAATCCCCCGACCTGAAGATCGAACGAAACATTCGACGACGACGAGAAAGCACGTTTTTCTTCGACTTACCTGCGCCGGTGACTAAAGCAACTTTATCCTTGAGAGCGTTCTGGAAGTTGGCGGGGTCGATGGCATCGTATGGAAGGAGGTGTTCAGCAGGTTTTGAACCCAGGTGCGTGTTTGACACAGACATCGCGCAAGATAGATTCGAAAAGCTTTGTCGTCGAAGCTCGTAGGTCAACCGACGTCGTAACTTGAAAAGCTTATGGAGCTGAATAATGGACTTCTGCGCAAAATTAGCATTCGTATATATATTCTTGACGCGAAGCTCGCCGTGGCCATGAACAGTGAGCACATCGATGCATCTATTTTAGGGACGAGCGTGGATCGGCCTTATCCGGATGAAACCTGCTGTCCGTGCACTTTTGATGGATGTGGATGCGATCCGGATGATGCGTTACGGATGCCGACGTCACCATGGATAGCCGTGGACTCATCTCTTCATAGGAGAAGCTGGTCGATTTCGAGATTGCGTCACCGAAAACGCCACCGATCCTCAGAGCAACTCCTTCTGACGCGCCAGCTCTGTAAACCACGGTTCCGACGGTTTCAACCGGATTGAAATCCACGGATTTCGGAGTTTAAAAAAAGAAGCGGATTTCATCCGGACGCTATCCGGATGGTCCATTTTCGTCCCTAATCTATTTCTCAAATCTCCTCGATACTGGGCAAAGATGATTGGTAGACTCATGATATCGATACTTGAATATCATTGAACATGGTTGAATGAGATAAACACTCTATTCGAGCTCTCGACGCCAGGATCTTACCTCGTCCATGAGAGCAAAGTGGAACGCTCCAACAGCGGATAGACAAAGACGATGCAGATTCACGGGGCTGGGTGGCAAGGTAAAGTTCAACGTAAGTGGTCGACAAACCTTTCTCTTACCGAAAATTACACCCCCTACATCTATTAGATCACAGATCGTATTTTTCTGTAACGACCTTGCAGTCTCATGTCGACGGAAAATGATCGATGTTCCAGCACACCTACGCCAACAAATACGGAGGCCTCTTGACACGGAGCACCTTGAACATTATCGATCTCTCCTCTTCATCACTCTTCCAGGCCTCGAGGAGCTCAAAAAGCTATCCTGCAATGAAAATTTTATCCTGGCCTCTATACAGCGATCTCTTCGGACTTCATTTGAGCTATTCAAGAAGACAAGAGGATCGTAAAGCACGTTGGGTCTATACGAAGTTGAAATTGCCTTGCGTCTTTGTAGGCTCTCAAACGCGATTGGACGTACATAAAGCGACGGTTCCGGATATCTACGGTTCATTGGGATGGACGAGGCAACGTCATGCGGCAAGTCCTGATCGACGGACGCACTCTGGAAGATCCAAGTTGGTGCTCTCGTAAGTGAGTTCCCTTCTTCATGGCCTTATTTGTATGCGAATCCTAAACTGAAATATAAAAATTCAGAGAGATCGAGTCTCGATCAGCCGTAATGTGTGCTGCAACAGGTCGGACTTTCAGAGTGACCGTAATCGTCGGAGACTTATGGAAGCCGTTGCTCATCGTCTATCAAGGCAACATGCGAGCGTCCTACCCTGAATATTGCTTCATTCCTCAAGGCCTTTGAGGCGTCAAGCTTGAGCTTAAAAATACTTTCGGAAGGTTGTGAAATTTACTTTGGTCTATGTTTATGAGGTGCTGATTGATTACATTGGTGCCGATTCCATTCAGGTTGGCATTGACTGGGAATCCATAATGATACTGCCGAACCAGAAGTAGTTCGACGTGTTCCTCGCAGCAAGTCACAAGTCAGGCGCATTTCCACGACCAGTGGTTCTGGACGGCGGCTCGTTCTTGATGTTTGAGGTGGTATCTAATTCGTTCGGTCAAGACTTTGTTTTGAATCTCAGCTTTACAAAACCGCGGTAAGTCTGTACAGGCATCGAACTTTGTTTGGCAGCCATATGATATGGCGGGCCTCGAACCAGCGCGAGCAATGGGGCTGAACGATGAAACCATTCCTCATGATGCATGATGCTTCGTGCGCTAACTCGACTTCTCCAAATATCCCGATCTTGATCCTCTAGTTCTGGCCCGCTGTGCTTATTCGTTCTCGAGGTACATTCGACTGTGTGCCTTTGATATCGCACTGTGGTCATTTTCAATATATCCCCTGTCTGTATCTGGATCCTTGCTAATATTTCTCACTCCTGACAGGACGCCGCCTTTCCTCTTCCATAAGGCTAGATCATAACTTTCCTCAACACCCCTCCGCAGAGACACACCAAGCGCTTGCGCCCGTATATTTATATACGTCGTCTCGTCGCTTAATAACTCACGCAAACGGCGAGGACCGCCCTCAACCACCCATCCTTCTTCTGCTAATCCCCGCAATGTCTGCGACGGCACGCATATCGAAAATCGACCAGTCGGTGACAGTAAAGGACCTCGTTTCCCATCTCCGATCCAAAGGCCTCTCACTGAGCAGAAACCGTCCCAACATTTCTCTTGCGGCTGGCGAAGGAGGCTTCAAGGTTGCCACTGTCTCTTTCATTGACAAGGCGACATTGAAAAGGGCTTTATCCTTATCCCAAAGCAACAGAATCCTGAACAAGATTCCTTTTGAAATCGATGAAAACTTTCACAACTTGACTGTCATATCTGAAGGCGATCAAATAGAGTGCGCACCTTCATTCCTTGAGACTTCGAAGATTTGCTGTAGCCTAAAACCGACCCATCCGACAGTATCGTTGCTTTACATGGGATGAACGGACACGGATTCAACTCATGGGAGGACGATGACGATGACGGGCGGCCATTCATGTGGCTAAGAGACTGTCTCCCCGAGCGCCTCCCGGGAGCACGTATAATGCTTTATGGGCACGATGCGAGCATACTCCGCGACGTTTCCTCCGATCGACTTCTCATTTTCGGGGAGACATTCTTCGAGTGGTTGATAAGATTAAGAGGAGAAAGTCAGGTGTGTCATATAGCGATCATTTGCAATCGTTCGTAGAATTAATGATGCTGCAACTTTGAGCAGGCCGTCGGTCGCCCTCTCGTCTTTGTCGCCTACTCTTTAGGGGGGCTAATCCTCAAATATGTGCGTGCTCATTTCAAGCCTTCAAGTGCTCCGCTTCCCGGATGTAATGAAATTCTAGGCATTTCTGTTGGCTAGGATGTGTGATCGTTACAACTCAATCCTCGACTCAGTTCACGGGGTCGTTTTCCTCGGGACACCTCACAACGACACGCACATTATGAAAGCTGGAGGATTCATTGCAATGTTCGCCAAACTCCTCGATCCACACCACCATTTCGACATCAAATCTGTGCACGTCAGTTTCAAAAGTCTACTAATCGATCCGAGCGTTGTTTATGAGCACACGGAGGACTTTCGGGGACTTATAGCTGCAAAGGGCATTGGTGTCGCTACGTTCACAGAATCCAAGAAGACAAATTTGGGTCCTTTCACGTATCTGGTATGTTTTGGAAGGTATTGCTCATCGTTTTCACTGAGCTCTTTCTTGCTCTTTTCCAACGCTACTAGATCGTGGATGAGCAGTCTGCAACCCTTAGTATTCCTACGGAACGCAAGCTCGCCATTAACGCCGATCACATCCACCTTTGCAGGTTCAACGACCCGGAAGATCCCTCTCTTTCCGAAATTGTTAAAGTCATCGAGTATTTTCGTCAAACGAGGCCCAAGCCAGTACATTCTCCCCAGCTTAGGACCTTTTACTCCGATCCGTCGCCGAAGCATTATAACAAGGCACAACATCCGCTTTCTCGAACGTTACCGTTACCCCCGACTGTGTCTGCGGCCGTGCGAGTCACCAACATAGAAATCTCAACGACAGAAAACGATCTACAGTCCTACTTCGAATCGCGAGGGCTTCCGTTGAGTCCCGATCAAAAATTTACCTTCGTAAAAAGAGAGGAGGAGTACAAATCGACCACAGTCTCATTTATCAACAAAGAGACTTGTCAGCGAGCTCTCACCCTTTCTCGAGAGGACAGAAGATTGAAAAATCGCGTCGTCGAATTTGATGGCGATTTCAATGGATTCACTGTTTTGTTTGAGGGTGCCCAGTGTCAAGTGGAGTGCGTCTATCCCTGTGCCTATATTTTCTCATTTGCTGATGCTCAGCCAGCATTGTAGCACTGCATGGTATGAACGGACATGCATTCACTTCTTTTGAGTGTCGAGACGCAAGCGGTTACAGTTTCATGTGGCTCCGCGACAGTCTTCCCGAACGCATCCCAGAGTCACGGATTATGGTGTACGGATACAATGCGAATACCCTCGACGATCTTTCCACTTTGCGGATTCGTTCCATGGCTGAAACATTCCTTGAGAGACTGCTTCACAGTCGATCCAAAAATCAGGTGTGTTCGCTCAAGTTGTAATGGGAGTTGCACTAAAATTATGGAGAAGGTCCGACGCCCCCTGATCCTTCTTGGACACTCACTGGGCGGATTGATCATCAAACAAGTGCGTGGTATTTTTCTTTGTGGGGAACACTGTTTAACACGTAGATGTACTGGCAGACACTACTTATCGCGCACACAAGAGCTGACGATAGATTCGATACAATCCTAAATTCTGTTGGTGGGGTATTATTCATCGGTACACCTCATCGCGGATTAAATGGGATAGATGAAGCGGAATTCTTCACAAGCTTCGCCGACGTCTTCAACGCAGGCGTTCGGCGTGATCTCGTTGCGGCACAACACCCGAGGTCAATGGCCCTCTTCGATCTTACGGACGACTTTCGGCAGGTTATTGCTGCAGAAAAGATAGACATTACAACTTTGTATGAGTCGAAGAGAACAGAACGACAAGAATCCGAGCCAGTATGGGTAAGCATCTTCCAATATTTCAAGTAAGCGTACGTTTTTTTACCTTCTCTGTATTCTGGCTAGATTGTCGACGAACAGTCCGCTATTCTGGGGATAGCTGGCGAACGAAAGGCGGCCATCAATGCAGACCATGCCAACCTTTGCAAATTTGAAGATTCTTCAGATGACTCTCTGATCGCGACTATCGACTTCCTTGAAGAGATGTGTGCCGATGCAATACCCCGAGTGGCCACCATCCACTGCTCCACTGCACCTCTCCCACCTGAAGACTTACAGTATCCTAGCGAAACATAAGCTGGAAACTCGTATCTGGCACACGAAGAAGAAGATTCGTACGTTTAGGACTTCACCACTGATAACCTACATCTAACGGACACGCAACAAATATCTCTTCATAATCTGTTCCAGCGCCCAGTCACTGTGAAGAATGTGCATTGTATCGAATACCCCAAACACGGCAGGGTTTTTCAGATATCAATATTTGTTGACGACCAGCATATGCTCTATGTTGTCAAGTCGATTAGGTACAAACCTAAATCCAAAAGGCGTCTCAGGTTTCGCAGACTGACCGAAGGAGACACACATTGCACGCTGCACGGAGTATGTCGACACACCTTCAATTGTCGCTGATTGTCCAGGTAAGCGGGTGACCTATTGATTCAATCCACCATCCCCCTTGACACTTCCTGGACACATTGGGAAACTTGAAAGTTCGGAGATGGGCTCAGAAGCCTCGGAAAGAACGTTGGAGCATCGTGTTCGCTGTCTTCCATCTAGAGTCTGCCTAAAAGGGACCCGCCAGTGGGAGAGTGAGTGCTATTATTGCCACTGTCGAATCTGTTTCGGTTGTCAGCGCTAAAATTTGAGTTAGGATTCATGCAATTTACCACTGACATGCAAAGGCCGAAAGAGTTCTTCATTTGACTCCACCTTCATCCTGACGTGTCTGTCAGGAAAAGATCAAATCTTGATCAAGAAGGGTTAGCGCATCACATTTCTCGACGACTTGAAGAGGATAACAGAAGGGCGCTCGAATTAGCGCTCGTGATTACTAGTTAGTCCCGCCCTAGCCTTTTGATTAGTATTGAATTTTGACTTCTTGTTCTTCTCTGTTAAATGATCAGGCAACGAGCGCCATTAATAGTGGTCGGAAAGCTCGAGCCCAGATGGTTTGAAGATCGGGGGGCTTATCTAGTCTAGGTCATCGATGCCCGAATGACAGCTTATCGTTTGCGCGTACATTGACCGAAAGGTTTGCGACGTGTGCGCGAAAATGCGTTGTGCTACTGTTGGGCCGGGATCAAAGGGCGAATGACCCACTTCTTCAAGTTCCCGTCCACGAAATCAGGTCCTTTCTTCATCATTGTCTTCCGAACAAGAAAGGCTTTCAAAGGTAATGGTACTGAACGTTCAAAACGTTCACATGTGGAGTGGGATTTAGGCTCTAGTCGTGCGTGCATTACATGTGTAATGACTTTTCTTCTTTCATTTACGTCATATTTCAGGTTTGCAGGAATGGCAGCTATGAGGCTGGATGTTTGCACTTGGAACTTTAAATTGAAGGGATAGGATCGAGATTTATGAAGAAGAAGGCGCATACACAACCTAAACCTCAAGAAGTCCCGTTGTAGCGAGGTCGAATTGAGGCAGCATCCCTCGCAAGCTCGTGTCAATCTTCTGCTACGCGCCGATATAAACGGGAGAGGGGCTCTCCAAGCACCGTTCGTGTTATCGATTTCGTACTCCAGGCTTGATTCTGAACACGGCATGTATCGTGTAATTACAGCTTCAAGACACGAGGTTGTGCTGAGGTATTGCAGCGCCTTCATTCATCGAAGCACCGTGGGTTGTTCTTTGCCCGTAAAGGACCCGCCACTGGCCAACGCTCGGTATTTACCTGCTTTTGAACTCAGAAAGTTTATAGCTGGAGACTTATGCGGCCCTACAGCGATTACTACTTGGACTTCATATTCGCCAGAAGTGTACCTGACGGAAGCAAGTACCGAGACGTTTACTATTAAAGTCCGCCGTGGCGACGCGCCGTAAACGCGTAAACCTCGAGCTGCACGACAAGGCCTCACGGACAACTACTACAGATCTCGTGTTCTTTATAAGGGGGCTGGAAGGTCCGGAAGTCTTTTTCCAATAACTCCGCTCAGCGACTCGGCTCTTCTTCGCGATGCCGACGCTCATCTCCGACTCGAACATCGAATCGCATGAGAATCACTTTGCGACGTTGACAGTGAACATCTCGGGCATCGCGGACTCAACGACAGACGTCAAACTCAAGGACTATTTCTCAGAACGAGAACTTAAGCTCAGTGATGAACATGGTCCAATCACATTCACAAAGCCTGACGGCTCCGCTGACAAGAAGAGGACCACAATAACATTCAACAACGAGGAGACTTTCAAGCGCGCGATATCGCTGGGACGTGCCCAAAGAAAGCTGGATGGCTTCGTTCTTGAATTTGACCACAAGTTTCTTGGCTTCACCACTTTCTCTGGAGGTACAGAAGTCGAGTGAGAAATTCACGTTTCACCGTCAATCGGATGCGCACTCTTCTCATCCCTGATTTATAGTATTGTTGCGTTGCATGGAATGAACGGACATGCTTTCTCGTCGTTTGAGTACCGCGAGGAGGATTACAGCTTCATGTGGCTACGAGACGCTCTTCCTGCTCGCATACCAGGGGCGAGAGTCATGGTCTACGGATACGACGCGCATGTTATTTCCGATGTCTCTGTCGGTCGAATTCGCACGTACGCGGAGACATTCATGCAGAAGTTACGACACATTCGAAAGGTGAGTTTTCTTTAGATAGAATATTCAGAACATGTTAAGGCTTATGCTAATGCAGAATACCGATCGCCCATTGATTCTCATTGGACACGCGCTTGGAGGACTGGTTATCAAACAGGTATATTGCTGTCGATTTGAAATGTGAATTTATCTTGGTTTTAATTGTCGTCTCAGGCACTTATACTTCCCAACGCTGCGGGCCTCTTTGATCCCATCGTCAACTCTGTGCGTGCGGTAATATTCATGTCAACACCACACCAGGGCATGAAAGGCGTCGAAGACCCACAATTCATCGCGAACTTTTTTGGTGCATCTGGTGCGAACTTTCGGCGCGATCTCATCGCCGAACAGGATGCGAAGACTGTGGTTCTTTTTGACCTCACGAACGACTTCAAAGAGTTGATTCGGGAGAAGAAAATAACTGTCCGCACGCTTTATGAAACGCGGAAGACCGGAGTCGAAGGCTTGGGCTCCGTTTCAGTGCGTATATTTCCGATGGTGAAAAGCAGAAAGTGACCTAGTAGTTCTAACCAGATTATCGACGAACAATCCTCGAGACTGGGCGTTGCTGGCGAACAAGCACGAGGCCTTGACGCCGATCATTTGAATATTTGCAAGTTTGACAGCTCCAGTGAGGCTCTCAGTGAAATTTTGAAAATCACAGAGGAGCTGGTCAAAGCTCAAGATCTGCCACCCGCATATTTACCATAGAAAGAGAACCACTGTCTGGATGATTCTATTTGGCACCCCGGTTGCGGGGGGTTGCGAAGTATTTGCCCGATTGGGACAAGGGTTCGCATCAGCAAAACAGTATTTCTCTTACGGTCTTGCGACCCTTAAATAAGTGATAAGGTCTCGACAAGACCAAATAAATACTATATACAGTATACTGCATCCGAAACGCGACGAGGAAAGCAACAGCCGCAAGACGGCAGGGCAATAAGGCCTTAAAAAGCCAAGTCCACTTCTTAATTAAGGGTAAATCTTAACCCTTTTTCGTCTTATTTCTGATCGGGAATTTGCTCCCTGGCAACGCTGTGATCGGTACATATAACGTACAGAAAACAAAAAACCAAAGCGACAATGGTGTAGTGGTTATGATGCGGTGTGATAATGAAAGGCGTGGGGACTGAAGGTTCGATTC
>KQ086022.1:0-99013 GCA_001020605.1 Schizopora paradoxa
GAGGATGATGTATGTTGTTCTCTCCTATAGCTCTTCGCCTCTCGCTTACGTCGCTCAAGGCTGAGAGTTCGGATGCACCTGTGCCAGGATCGGCTGGAATGGCGATCGACTCAGACGGTGGATCCGCGTCCGGCTCAGAAGAGGCGAGCGACGGTGTGGGGTACAAGACCCACACTTACGCAAAGATGGAAGACAGCGACGCCGAAGACGAAGACAACGTAAGCCATTCACCGCTTCCATCATACCCTCCTCTGATCCTCGATGAATTCGTAGTTCGGCGTCCCTCTGAACTTTAGCCCCGTCTTCCAGGCCAAGATCGACGCTATCGAACGCGCTATCGGAGAGGCCATGGTGCTAGCCTTCAGGGAAGGCGCAACGCGCGGTCAGCTTCTTTCTTTCGATATACTTTGTTCGCGCTCACCTCTTTCTTGGGTTTCCAGGTCGTCCTAGACGTGGAGATATGTGATGCCGCGTTGCAGCGTCATCGCGAATTCAGTGCGGCCCAGCGCATCGCCTATCGCGCCCCTCAGTCCTTCACGCTCCCATACGACCTATTCTCCGCCGCTTCGTCTTTCTTTCGTCTTCCATGCGGTTTTATTCATGTACTTGTAGCATGTACTTGTTCACCTCGCGTTCTGTGTTTCACGCCGGTTGCAGGCGGTCATAACTTAGACTCGTATCACTGCTTGCTAAGACTACTATGTGGTTATACAGCTCGTAATTTGACAACTTCTTTGTTCCTCTTTCTCTGTGTTTTTTTTCTTCGGTTTAGTCCCACAATGAAAGTAATCGTTTCGTATCTGTACCAATGACTCCAAGGATGGCACGACCATAAAAACCTGTATATATAGGCGTGAAGTGTAAAGATTTGAGTTTAACATGTACGATGATGAAGGACTCGTAGCGAGTCTTCATGCTTCAAGTTGTGCTGTGAGGCGGCGTGCCAGCCTGAGGGAGCGGTCCGATGCCGGCCCTAACCGACCCTGAGTGAAACGTCTACAATGGGCTGCGGCAGCGATTGTAGCTGATTCTATGTGAACGCTCACCGTCTAGTATCGAATCAAAGACGCGATTCTATCCATCGAGGAATTGTTGGCCATTTTACGATGGGGTATAAAGCGTCTCCCTCAGCAATGCTTCGCTCTTCATCGTCTTGTTCGCCTTCAGACTACAAGAGTAACTTGAACGACCTCCATCTTTTCTCCTTTTCCGAAACATCATGGGCAACGTCCTCGCATCTATGCTTGACCACGATGAAGCGCGCCTTGTGGGCGAGCTCTACCGGGTATGCACTGCTCCAAATTCTTCTCTTTCTATGAATTTGACGCTTGAATCCCAGTCTCTCGGGTTTGTGCGCTTCGGCGCGCTCATACGCGCGATCGCCGAATACCTTGCACGGATCGCTAGGGGATCGTACGCCTTCTTGAGCTCAGCGCTCCTTGACAACACGACCGCAGTCGCTGTCCCAACCGATGGTAATAGAGCATCGAACGGCGATTTGAGGGTAAGTTTCTTGCATCGCTGGCTTGACGATTGACTAACTCTCTGCTGTAGCGTACCCGCTCGCATTCTCTCGCGTTCCCGGAGGATACCAAGGAAGAGATCACTGCCAACAAACGGATTTGCGCCGGGTCGTCCATAGCAGAGATCGAGACCTACCTCCTTCAACTTGAAGATATAAGCGTGAGTTCAGGGCAACGGGACACATCGCAGGATTTCTCACTTACCATCTTATCTCTAGGAACCATCCAGCTCGAACATTTGTCACCACGTCAATGCGGGATCTGCGAAGGTCGAAGCGGATTGTGTACGTCGTTCGATCGCCTTCGATGACAAAGAAAAGTACTTACACGATGGCTTTGTAGCGCTTTTTCGACTTGCCTTACGACGTCGCCTACCTCATTTCCAAGCGTTTCCAACTGGTCCCCAAGGTCAAATGGGCGGGGCTCATGTACAGCTGCAAGTTTTGGAACTCGATGCTGTCCGGCCCTTTCCTTCTCAGTGCTGGACTCCTGTACGCCCCAGCGCCAAGCGTGACCGCTGTATACGCCGTCTTGGAGCTCAGCGGCATTGAGGCGTACCTCGGACTGTCACATTGGAGGAGGTCTGAGCACTTCGCGCATGTGGACACAGTCAAGTTCAAACTCTCGAAAGACGACGCGACCAGGAATATTCAATTATCCTGCATGTCCAACTTCTTCGCCTCGCTCACGCTTAATGTTCGTCATATTCGGGCGGTCCGTATATTCCTTTCTGACTACGACTGCGGCGTTGATCTTTCCGCCCTTTCGAATGTCGTCAAACAGCTGCACCGCACCGGGTGCGTGGACTTCTGGATCTACTCATCTTATCTGCCGGAGCAAGGACGCAATGACCTCCCATCCACCGATGAAACCGAATTCAACTTTACGCACGCCATCGAGCATCTCGTTATCCAATCCTCGTCCGTCTTCTCTGCATCCATGGCTCCATGGCTCATTCGTACTCTCGAGGCGGGAACGGCACTCGCTACAATTGACGTATCGAGCGCAGGGTGGGGGCCCTTCGAATGGGCCTATATTCTTCCCCGCATAAACTCGCACCGTCTGAAAACTCTACGCCTCGTCGGTGCAGATGTTTCAAACGTCGCTCCCTTTCTTGGGCGACATCCTTCCGTCAGTTCTATCCTCCTCGATGGACTTGAATTGAATGAGGACTTGTCTTCGATCGGGACCGTACGTCTCCCTAACCTCACCACGATTGAAGGTGATGAGATGCGGATCGCCTACTTCCTCGAGCTGTTGGAACCTACAACATCGCTTCGATTTGCCACCATCGTCTTCCGCGAGGATTGTAGCACAGACATGCCTTCAGATGTTTTTGACACTGAGGCATATCTGAAAGCTTTTCGACTTTTGGCAAGCCTCGGAGACACATCACTCACACTTTCATTCAACTTCTCGAGTCTTCGCCAGTTTTCGACGTCGACTTTTCTCCGTCCCACGCACGATGATCAGTCACGTCCGGAGAGACAGTTATCTGTCGATAGATTGGAGGTTAACATTTTCGGTGATACTACTGCAGATTGTATTGACTTATTGGTGAGTTTTACTGGTCTACGCTTTCCTCTATTCATACTCACGTTATATTAGGATGCTTGTCTCGTCTGGACGCCCCTTTTTGCGAAGGTCAGATTCCTGAGAGTTTGGGTTGCGGGTTTGATGTTGACGTACGAGAGAAGAAAGGCATACACGTTGTTATTTTCTAATGCTTTGCCAGGCGCTGCTATCTACATCTCTTAAACTTTACATGTGTAATAGTACTTTGAGCTTGAGGAATATTAGTTCGATTACCGATTATTCGTCGAATATGGGCCGCTGAAGGCGCGCGAAGCCGCTTGACGATGACGCGTTAAGAGGTGGATTTTCTCCTTCGGATACTACTCTGCCTTGACTGAGAACACGGCGATGTGACACTTTGATTAGCGAAGAATTCAGATGGATCTACACGGGCATCCCCGATAGAGAATATGCTCGACATTCTAGATCTTCATCCCTTGATCATTTGGAAGAAGATTCGAGAGCGCCGTTTGCCAAATCCAACTCACCAAGACATGACGAAGTGCAAGAGCCTAGGTTCGGCCGTTGCGCGAAGTCGACGAGCCGATAGATGCTACGAATAAGCGGTCAGCATCGCGGTGGACTCCGAGCGACCGCGAAGCCCAGTCACAGTAGTGAGCATCGCTTGCGGGGTCGAACAGGGCTCTCTTTCGACGCACGATATTCGGAAATTCTCTTTCTCGCCACACCCGGTCAGCATCGCGGTGGACTCCGAGCGACCGCGAAGCCCAGTCACAGTAGTGAGCATCGCTTGCGGGGTCGAACAGGGCTCTCTTTCGACGCACGATATTCGGAAATTCTCTTTCTCGCCACACCCGAACATCGGATCGGTCTGAGAGAAGCATCTGGCCTGAATTTAATTTCTAACTTCAAACTCGATACGCACCGAGTCTGATCTGCTACTTTCGTCAAACGATTTTGTCGCCCTGGACGAGGATGTGAACCTAGCTCAAGACCTGGGTGGAACGTGCCCAAGATTCATTACTGTGCATTCATAAAGAATTTTTAGTACTCACTAGTAAGTTTCTAAGGTCTGCGTGATTGCGAAGTTCGAGGACGTCCACCATCAGACTGCCTTCCGGCTTTGGGCCATCGCCGTCATCGGTCAAAAATCACCGTTGTTATCTCCAAGCGCCGGAAGCAAGAACGATCGTTATAGATCGGATGCAAGCTAAACGATTCAAATTCGGAGACCTCACACTGAACCACAGTAGGAGTTAGAAACGAGAGTCAGGATTTTCGAGCGGCCCATTAATCGGACCGCCACCGCGGCCGATATCGCGGCCGATGACTATTTTGTGAAGAGATAGATTCCATTTTTGTACGCCTATCTTGGAGGAAGATAAAATAGGAAATATAAAGCTTCTTTATTCGTACATTTGTCGGGGAAGTAACTTACCTATTTCGTCAAAAGATAGAGTTTGTATGTAATCATCTATTTACGGATAAAATAGAGACCCTATCTCCTCGAGGATCTCCCTGCAAGATAACCCTAAAAAGACCCATTATATCTAACAGGGTATCTCGCAACTAAATACACATGCCCATATGTAGTATATTACTTCCGCAAATAAACACTGCATCTCGAAGCCGACTATCTCGCCGAGAGTTACCTAGCCAGATATATCCATATCTTGATGCCTATCTTTCGGAGAGATCATTAGTCATAAAGGGTGCATATGTTGATGCGTCTCTCGTGACTATTTCCTCAAGAGATAGGTGGCCGTGCACGCAGTGCCAACATGATGGACTTCAACGACGTGTTTGCATCGGCTTACATTCGAAAGGTATGAAGTTAGAGAGAGAGAGAGATGTCAGAAGCCTTGAAGACTGATCAACGCGCTCTTTTATTTTGCAGAGAGGAAAGGGATGAGTCGGCTTGAAGTTGAAGCCGAATCACGTCGCCATGCATCCTCACTGGCAGGCCCATTGGCGTACCCGCACCTTTCCCCAAATTCTACCTCATTTTACATCTTCAAGAACATCTGTTTCTCTCTGGAGGTAGTAGAGTACGCTCGATGAACTGCATTGTCGATGAACTGTCTTCTGATTTTAACACCCAAGGACGATGCGAACCACGACGATACCCGCGTAATCCAGGTCGTGATACGCAGGACTGGCTGTCAAAGCACGCTCCGTAACGCACATTGATGGAGGTTGAAGGCGACGCGACGGGAATTATTAATGTCCTCGGGAAAGGGTCGAACAACTGCCCCATTGTTGCGAAAGGCGACTTTCTGCGCGTTCGTGGTGTTAGGTACGTTTGTAACTTGAAAGCCACCCAGATTGATTCTCATAAATATTATCTCCTCAGCCAAAAATCTACACCGACGGAACACCCTTGAGCTGTTGACGAGATCGGTTTTTCAAGCTTATACCGGCTGATTTCGGATTCTCGATGCTAGGCAAAACGTGACGTGCTCTATCGACCAGCATCTGAGCATGTCACTCAAGGCTTCTACTCTGCTTGTGAGTGTGCGTTTCTAGCTTGCAGTAGCATAGGGTATCTTTAATACTCCTTCAGGATTCAAGTTTAAAAGCACTCGGGTTCGCTTCTGTTTGATACGTTCGGCGCCTCATCCAGAACTTCTTCCCAAGAGTTCACCTTGTGCCTCTTCCAGCTTCGGTGCTATAGAGGCTCTCGCTGATGAAGCTTCGACCTTTCATTACAAAAATACTAGGACAAAGCCTGTCTGTGCGACTATCTGTGACCCGGTTTTGCGCAACGAGTCTATCAACGAAAAACAGGAGAATTCGTTAGTGGCGACGCATAAGTCCTTCACGGAGCACGCGATATACCGAGAATATTCTGTAAGAGATCGTTGTTCAGAATTGCAGGAACGAGAGTGCTGAATAACCATCAGTATCCGCAATGACCTTCTCACGTCTGATTGGAGAACGTACGTCGAGGGGAAGTACCAGTGGATCTTGTCCAGGTTCGCTCTTCAACATACTAAACGAAGACTCTCGCACTTCCGCGTTCGTACGGGCGCTCAAGTATAATCATGAACAAGTCTCAAGGGTGCCGATGTTAGATGGCGGGATGATCGGTGGCAACGGCGCAGTGCCTCACATCTTCAGCTACAGGTGGAAAGCGACCCCTCGTTGTCGTTAATTTGCAGTCCATTGCCTTGCAGTTGTATGAGTCTTACAGAGCTTATGACGGGCAAACGAATATGAGCGAAATAAATGAGAAATGGCGATCCTAGACTCATTGGCGAGCGACCTCCATGTTTACAGAGTAATATGAGTGTAAAGACTTTCAGCGTTGGAAGGGAGATCTTTTGGTGAGACACAAGATGTATCCAAGGAAAGTTTATTTCGAATCTCTATAATATGTGGTGCACGCGCATTCTTGTATATTACTATCGAAGAGTATGATATCACAGTCCACGGAAAGTCAACGTCGCGTTTAACATCATTGCCAGAAGCTCTTTGGTGATAACCGGTGACTCGGATCTATCAACCAACTCGAGCTCCTCGTCTCTTTCTCGCAAACCTCTAAAACCTTGGATGAACCCGTTGTAAGTGAAGAAATACTTCCTCATCATCACCATTTTTGTCAACGCCTCGCTCCTCCAGGGGTTCTTGTGACGTTCGATGACGATGTTGCACCTGTGCATGTTGAGGTAGTCCGTGTCCTCCTCTGCTTCTCTCTTCAAAAAAGCGGTGCAAAGCGTTGGGACACCGTGCTCCGCGAGTATCTCGAGTGTCGGAGACCAATGTGATCTTTCCTCATATTTCAACCCCATGCCAGAGTTGAACACGACAGCAATATCTGGCAACTGGGCAGGCGCATCTTGAATCATCCCTTCCTTGAGATTGAACCGTATGGGCTTTTCCATGTATTCATGGAACAGTTGCGGGTGGATCGAGTGCACGAACTCAACGCCCTTTTCCTTGCAAAGCGCACAAGGTTCCCAATCCATTGCCTCGCGATTGAGGCCTTCCGATCCTATGAGCCCGCAGATTATCTCTGGATTGATGAGGCGCACGGTGAGACGGCGAAGTGAAGGCAGAGAGTGTAGGATTTCTTCGAAACACGCCAAGCCACCAAATTTGAGTTCAAACTCGTTAGCTCCTACGACTGCTATCTCCAGCTCAGTGCGCGAGGTTAAGAGGGGTAGATCGCCCGCCGCTTTGTCGAAGAGCTCCATCCCATAAAGGATTGTCATGGGGATCGAGAGTTGTTTAGTCCGAATTCGGTTCAGGACCGGAGATGAGTTGGGAGGGCAGAGGTTGAAGGGATCCGCGAACCACTCGTCCCAAGAGGATGGGAGGGGAGTGTACTCGGGTTTCAACCGCAATGGGTAGAAGAACGTCTCTCCCTTCGTCCAGCCGCGGGTAACAATCTCGAGGGAGTGCTCGTAAGCTCGCTTGTTCAGCTCGCACTCGGTGAAACTTTCACCATCCTCGAGCTCGCGACTGTGCTCGTCGAGGTATTGAGCGCGATGCTCTTCACTACATGCAAAAGCTGCGCGGCAGTCCGAACAATGCAGGAGCGATGTAAACTCCGGCGCGTATAAGTCACGCATGTCATCGGCGGAACGTAGACAGACCGCGCAACGCGGCTCGTAGAGTAGGAAGTCACGGTGGATGCGGCCCATATGCATGTCTTTGAAAAGATCATCGAAGACCTTTTCCTCTTCGGCATAAAGTAGATAGATATCTGGCTCGAGATCGTAAGGAGTGTTGCCTCTTTCAAAAATCATTCGGCGCAAGAAAGATGGTGTCGTCTTCGGCGCGCGCTGCAAAGCTTCGCAGACTCTAGAATATCCCGCGTTTGTAGGTTATCTTTGGCAAGGCAAGGCAACTCACTTGTCATGACCCTCGTGGTCCGCGGCTTGGCATTCCGTACTGCAATAGCTGGAAGGAATGTATGTTAGCTAAAACACAATGATTTTTAATGAAATCCGGTTAACCTGACGCGTTTGCATTGTCCGCAACGTAGTAGCTCGTCCGAGATTTTCTGGCAGACGAAGCAGGCGGTACTGGAGATCATTCTATGATAAGCTCGCGCGGAGGAAGATTTAACTGACGAACATACCCAAGTATCGCGAGATTGGTATGCTTTGCCTGATTGAAGGTGAAGATCGATACGCTGTTCATTGTCAAAAATGTCACGAAAATTGGAGTTTGGCTCCTGGTGGTTTGGGGTTCAGAGACGATGGTATCGCGAGAGAAGGTGGACGTGAGGAATCCTCACCTTGTTCAAGCGGAGATGGCGGAGACAGAAAAAACCGTCTTCGATCCGGCACCGGGGAGTCATAACCCAAAAAGTTTCTACTATACTTCAATCAGTCCTTGGTCCGAATAAATTCAGCGAGTGAAATTACCGTCTATCGCGCCAGGTGAGCCCATGAGAAGTTTCAGAATTGAGATCTGAAGAGGTTCAGGTCGCTATGGCGAGCACGAAATATGGCTCCTCGACGGCAGCCAGTCACGCTTTACTGTTGCCTTTCGTCAAGGAATGCGAATAAGTAAGAAAGGCCTCTCTGCCACACCAGATATACCCCAAACGACCGGTTGCTTTCAGGCCACCGAAATAGCATTCGATAACGACCTGCGAGAGAGCGGATACCTTCAGGATATCGGAAAGTATCTGGGACGGTCTGTAGGAGTATGTTGAACAACATCATGCACGAATGGTCAGTAATACTTAAAGCTTGAGCAGAATAACCGCTTACATGACATCCTCATCGTACAGATCCATGGCCCAATTCGAGCGTTTCGAAATATTCGAAGAGACAGGTTACATCGTTGGATCACAACTCGTACGATCCAGCCCGGAAGGAACGCGGATGGCTATGAGAGTTCTTGGATGTGAAGGGCTTCGATACGCTATGATTGAGATGAGAGGTCGAGAAATGCTCATTCGAACTGGTGAGTCTTCACTACTCCGTCCGTCGTTCCTGTGCATGATCTGAAAGAGTGACCTGATGTTTTCTTTCATTTCTTGTTACCGGAATCCTGTCATTGAGCCAGCCAGGGCGCAGATACGCTTCTTACTGGCAAGTTTGCGAAGGGATTCGCGTTCGACAGGTTGATCTTTCGGTGAGATCGAATATTTTGAGAATTGAACGCTCTCTAATCAAATGACTGGTAGCCAAGATTTTACTGGATTTTCATTGGCGACATCGTGTCGCCAGCCATCTTCGTTCGATTCAAAATCGTCTTTCAGAGGCCCCAATCCAGTATCATCGCTAGTATCGGTACAGTGGACACTTGTAATTCCCTCCTGTTCAGATAGCACGTATGAACCCGCTTCGTTCAAGTCCATAGCGAAGGCGTCTCAGGAGTGGATGGTCAGATCGAGTTGAAGCCTTCTCGGGAAAGCATATGGATTCTGAATCCGACTGCCGCCATGATGCTCGTTTCTCTGGTCATCCATTGAGGTCGAATTACTGGTTTTCCCCCACCGGTTCCTTGGTGTATTCCTGATCTCTTGACGTTGACGTTCGCCACGGGAAGATACGCAATAGTCATGGACATGGAATGCAACGACAAACTCATGAAGCTTTAGAAGAGACTTCGAGGTTAACACACTTCGAATATGGGCAATGTAATCGGAACGTACCACCTGCCTCTCGGTTCCTCGATTATTATAAGTGGAACTTCTCGAGATGCCCACAAGGAGGAGTTTGTGTGATCTTCCGTGGCCTTTCTCGACCCTCGAGGTTCGACGGGTTCGACTTCATCGCGTCCGAATCCGTCTCCAAGAATGTCACGAACAGCATTCGAAGATTTCGTCTTTCGACCCAATTCAGCAAGAACACCAGTGACACCTCCTTTTGAATCCGGTCGTTCGAGGGATAGAGCCGTGGCCAAAAACAACGATGATGGAAGGAAGGAGAAGTGTGGCCCAAGTGACTGAGAGGCCGCTGGGAAACGCGGCGTGTCTTTCAACCTCTTACTCTCGACATCACCAACTTTAACGACATCTTTCCTTTCCATGGGATCACATTTGTGAGATTTTAAGCTGATCTATTGGATTCCTACCATCCATACAGAAGGGGATGAGGCATGATGAGTCAACTTGAGCTTGAAGCTTGAAGACGAATCGTATCGACCGCGAGCCCACCGCGCGCCATCTCGGAACGATGCTCAATCGACGGAAACTCGAGAAGATTCTCGATCTGCGTTCATAGTAGCTGATGCTCTCTAAATCGGTCGAAAAGTGGGTATCTGTCGCCGAGTACCATGATGTTTTGCTTCTAACGTCCCGAATGAAGACGTCGACGGGCACTTTCAATCCGCAACACTTCGTAACTGATGGGCGACAAACATCTCTTTGTTATCCTCGGTCCTAATTCACAGACGTGAATTCTAATAGCGCGGGCAGGGTATTTTCGACGTCTGAGACGAATTCGCCGGCGGAGAGAACATCATGATGGAGGAGTTCTGGTCCAAAAGTGACCTGGCCGGGGGCATCTCTCCAAGTCGACGTGCCTCTGTCCTCGAGCAAGGAAATTAACAACTGGCTTCGGTCTCGAAAATGGATGAATCCCTCGTTGCAAACCACATTGTGTATGGGCAGATTGTGGCTTGCTTTCTCTCGTTTCCGAGTTCCGTGCGGCTCACTCAGGCTCAAGCTTGCGTTGGGATTCAGAAAAAGGGCACGAAAGTATCGACGCTCAAACCATGCACTGTATATGTCGCCGCTCAGACAGTGTCATCATTGGGGACAAGTGGTCATTATATCATATCAAGGCATCGGGACTTCAAGTCTTCCGGGCTGGTACGCTCCAAATTGTTCTCCATGTTGATCGCCAGAAGAATTGACAGAAGCCAATTTGTAGCTCGAGATCTCAAGGAAGGCTCGGTCATCTTGCTGCACCGCGCTGCGCAGACGCGATGCGAATAAGCAAATAATGTGTTCCAGATTTGTCGGACTGAACATTCAGACAAATTACATTGGAAATAATATCACCAGTAATACAGGCTCGGTTCTGCCAATGCCTTGCGCGAAAGCTTCTACGTCTTCCCACTTCCTGTATGGCGAGGTCACTCTTCCTTGCTCGTTTATTCACGGTGCGCTAGGAAGTCGACTGAGCGTCTTTTTAAGGAGCAGATCGTACTTGTAAGTCGCTATCGCCTTCCAAACTTCATTGACAAACAGCTTATACTAGATAATCGTTTAGCGTGTTCGGTCTCATGTATTCGCAACGGCACACCTTCGATTTGAGGCAATTGACAGAAGTATCAATACCTCCAAATCGCTTGGGCCTAACATCATTCATTCATTTTACCCCAGCAACCTGCGACAGTATACACTATTATCAGCAAGCTTCGCACCAACGATTGACGTCGTCTCTCGGAATCACCAATGCCTCCCCGTTTTGTATGACTCTCAACTCTGAAAACTGATCCCAACAGCCTGTATCCCTCATCTTCGAGGCAAGCTGCTCCACCCACGACAAGATGCCATCTACACAAGGAATCTCGAAGGTCGCCGTCTCCAAAGCGATTGGGACAACTTCGCCCCCACGTTGGAAGTACGGCGGCTGCGACTCGTCGAATTCCCCAACACCATCCAAAAGTGTCCAATACTGCGTACTTTGAACTCGAAGGTGTTTCAAGGTGGGGACGCAGCAATGAGGAAGGAGTATTGTAGAAAGTGAAGTCTGGCTGCTCGGAGGACAAGACTTTGTTTTTGGTAGAATAGTAACGTTCAAGGTTTGGAGAGACGGAAAGCGTTGTGGATATTTTGTATTTGGAGCCAGAATGCTGTATAAAGCGATATTGTGACTGTTCCAGAGCACGATGTTTTCTCTGTCTTCGATGTTAAAGATTACGTCTAGTTGCACGGCGTTGGAAAAGTGAAACCATCCAAATACGCCCCATAGGAGGTGTGCTCGAGTATACGTAGTCTCTTCCGTACAACCGAGCAGCGTAATAGAAACAATTTGCACGGAAGGGATGTCGAATGTGAAAGGAAAATACGAGGCTGTGACACGTTCTGCGTGAAAACAACAGTCAACGAGTGACAGCCGAATCGTTGACAGAACCGTCATGCTCTTCAAACGAGCTCGCAGGGCGTCGATTTGTCGAGTGAGGCGCAATTGACGGAATTCTACTGTCAAATAGCGCAGCTGAGCATGGAGTGCAATAGGAATCCCAGAATCCGTGTTGGTCGCTGTGATTGCATCCAGGTTTGGGGCGTTCCAGAGGAAGTCCGTCCTTATGAGTTGGTGGATGCCTTTGAAAGAGTTGAATAGATGTCCTATGTTAAGTTCCATTCCGATCGAAAGGCGCTCGAGCAAAGGAGCATCGACGTTGTGAAACAACGAGAGGAAGTTCTTGCATGGGTAGGTCTCCCCATCGCCAGCCTTTTGCTTGACGAATTGCCACGAACAACTTCGCCATCGCGCGCAATGGATGAGAGACATTTCGAAGGTGCCATCCACCCGTATTCCCATCTCGTCGAGCGCGAGAGCGGCGAGTTCCTCGTCGTCTGGCCTATAGAAATGAAGGACGACATCCAAGGGCGAAGTTCTGCTTCTTTCGATACATGTTTCGATGAACGAAAGGCTCCGACGACCTGGCCTCCCGTGCAAACACGTCCACAACAGTGGCGAATCCAAGGCGACAAGGCGAAACGACCTGCAGACGTGCGAGTAGGCGAGAGCTTGAAGTGATCGTTCCTGCGTAGGTAGACTCTGAATAGCATGGTCAAATATTGTCTCGAGCAGTTCTGGAGGAAGGAAGACAATATTCGAGAGCGACATCGTGGTCGAAGGCAAGTTGCACACGCGGCTTTTCCAAAATCGACGCTCCATTGCTGGCGTCATAGTAAACGCATCGCGAGATCGTTGGAGTCGTTTCGGCTCGACGACAAACTGAATACTGATATTTGTTTACTTCAAGCGACAGATTTTCTGCTAACGCCCAGGCGCCCATTCAAAAGAGAATTCATCCCCTTTCTTTTAAACCCCTAAAACCTTGAATAAACCCATTATAAGTGAAAAATTGTTTCCTAGTGAGTACCATCTTCATCAAGACCTCGCTCCTCCACGGGTTCTTGTGACGTTTGATGACGATATTGCACCGGTGACTTTCCAGACAACTCTCATCCTCCACTGATTCTCTCTCCAGGAAGGACGAGCAAAGCGTCGGAACTCCGCTCTCAGCAAGCATATCGAGCGTTGGAGACCACTCCGCCTTGTAGTAATTCAAGCTCAAGCCGGAGTTGAACAAAACGGCAATGTCAGGCCATTCAAATGCTGGTCCGTCACCTGTAGCAGCCTGTGCGATGCGCTCCTTCACGTATTCATGGTAAAGATCTGGGTGCGTGGAGGTTTTGAGTTCCACACCCTTTTCCTTGCATAACGTGCAAAGGTCCCAGTCCAATGCCTCTTTTAACGTGCCGTCGGGTCCTATCATTCCGAAACGGACATTTGGGCCGACAAAGCGCAAAATGAGGCGGCGTACAGAGGGAAGATTATGCAAGAGTTCCTCGAAGCATGCTGAACCGTCGAAAAGGAGTTCGTATTCCATAGCGCCGAGTACTACTATCTCCAGCTCCGTGCGCGTCAATAGGGAGGATAAGTCTGCGTCCGCTTTGTCGAAGAGCTCCATGCCATGTAAGATTGACATTGGGATGGAAAGCTGCCTTGTGCGAATTTTGTTCAAGATTTGAGACGAGTCCGGAGGGGAGAGATTGGAGGGATCCGCAAACCACTCCTGCCACGAAGACGGTAAAGGACTGTACTCGGTCCTACGCCGCATCGGAAACCACAGCGTCACCATTGGTGTCCAACCGCGCGCTACGATTTCGAGAGAATATTCATAAGCGCGTTTATTCATCTCGCACTCCGTCAGACCTTCGCCGTTCTCGACCTGCTGAGAATGTTCATCGCGATATTGAGCTCGGTGATCTTCGCTGCACGCGAAAGCCGCGCGACAGTCCGGACAGTGGAGAAGCGAGTTGTACTCCGGGTCGTACAGAGTGCGCATGTCGTCGGCTGAGCGAAGGCAAATCGCACAGCGCGGTTCGTATAGTAAGAGGTCGCGATGTGCTCTTGTATAGACCCTATTGCCTCTTTCAACCATCATCTCCCGGAAGGTTTTATCTTGCGCCGTAAAGAGCAGGGAGATATCTAGCTCGAGGTCGTGCGCTGGGTCTTCCCTCTCAAATATCTCTCGGCGCTTGGAGGACGATGTCGACGTCGGAGCGAGCTGTAAGAGCGAGCATATCCTAGAGAAGAACTTATTATGTACAGAGAGCATCATTCACTAAGGTAGAGGCCTTACATTTCATGAGACTCGAAGTCTTCAGCTCGACAAGCAGCGCTGCAATAGCTGATTTTGCAAGCTCTTCTCAGCACAAAAGCGCTACCCTCAACACACTTCTGCTGACCTCATGCGTTTACACTTTTGGCATCGCATCAATTCATCTGGAATCTCTTGGCAAACGAAGCAAGCCGTGCTGGCGATCTTTAGATTAACAATTCGTATATAGAGAAGTTACTCAATCCGTACCCAAGTATCGCGAGGCTGGAATACTTCGCTAAGTCGGTTGTGAAAATTGAAACACCGTTCATGGTGGGATTGTTTTGCGAACAGGAATGCTTGTGATTGAGGGTTAGTGATGATATTAAAAGGACAACAAGAGGATGACGCACTATGTCAGAGCGGAGATGCGCGGAGTCGGCAACAATCAAGTCGTCATATCCCGCTTAATCGCTGTATTCTGACTGCCCGCTAGATACAAAGTCATATAAAATCAGCGCACGGACACACAGTTTACGCGTACTATGTGACGAACCGAAGGATATCGAACAGGAAGGGAAGGGAATTCGAATAGTTGTCGCGAACGCATGCCATAACTCCAGTCGAAGCATGTAATGACCCCGCTGTTCAAAACCTTCGGATATGAAGCGTTAAACGAACTGCTTTCCGTAGAAAACGTCTCGCCAAGCCTTGATATATCTCTTTGCGAACGCTGGGTTTCAAACCACCGGGTAGGGAAGCCAAAGAGTGAGAACTGCAGTCACTCGTGGATTCTCTTGTGCGCGAAGAAGTACAGTTCGCTGGCCGCCGACTGGGAAGAGGAAAGCTCGAATATCGGGACCTCTGGAGAGGTCGCGGCGGTCGTTCGGGTTGCGGGCGACGAATCCATACCAAGTCGTCCCCTGTATTTCGCATTCTTTTCAATTTTATTCCATTTCATAGTAATCGGTAAGTAATGGCCCAACTGGAGCGTACCTGTATCCTTCAAGTTTCTCGTTCGAATTCTCTGACCCTCTTCCAAAACATCTTCCCTCCAAAATTTTGCACGACGGTTCGAACGTTGAGAGGATGCTCCATATATATTGAGATTTCTGTCGCTTTTCTCGTTTCGAGCGTGACTCAAGGTAGTAAGGTGATTATACACAACCAGGTTCTCGATATCTTGGGGCCTGACGTTCGAAGGGGTAGATTGGTTGTGGTTGAACTCAGGCCACGCGCCGAACTCGACGCGTCCGAGTCTTTCTTTCTCCCAACCACCATCTCCAAGACACGTACGAGAACACATCACATTCGACAGACGCTTCGAACAACTCGAACATCTCATGTTGCTGGGAGACAAAACTTTTCGCAATATTGGGTCTGGGGAAGCAATATAATGAACCGTGCTACATCGACCGTCGCGTCTTTACACCGTCTAGAACCAAGCAAAACCTATCTTCAGTGAGGGTCGTTCTCTCACTGGGGGCAGTGTCCAGGCCGGTTGAAGCCAACCGTGCATGACCCAGTTGAAGCACGGTTGACGCACGGTTGAGCAATGAGCTGGTAACCGGGGTCCTCACATATTCGATTTTTATATAAGAAATTTCTGTACCACAAACAGTAGTGCAAACAGAATTAATTTGACGTCATACGTGGGATCTTAGTACCTGAAACACCCTAGGAACATTATTGTCTGAGTGTTTTGGTCTGGGACAGAGCCGTATAATGAGGCGGCGGGCAGGGACAGTGAGCGGGAGGGCGGGAGGTCAGCGTCGGGGTTCGTAGGCGGCTCCCTTGTACACCGGCGGTCTGATTTGCCGGTGCCTCTGCTATTTCGTAAAGCTCACTTCATTCGCATTCTACTTGTGATACCTACATAAATTGTTTTCATATAAAAATTGAATATCTCAGCACGTACAGACCCCGGTTACCAGTTTATTGCTCAACCGTGCGTCAACCGCGCGTCAACTGGGTCATGCACGGTTGGATTCAACCGGCCTGGACACTGCCCCCAGTGTCTTTATCAAGGCGGTTTAGAACACGAAGCTAGCGAATGAACTGCCTTCGTAAGATGTCTGGCGAAACTTGGCGTGTTCTCTTGGCTCCATCAGGACCCCGCTGCCCACCTAGCGGACGAAAATGGCGCGTCTGGACGCGTTTTTCTTTGATGGCTCGTCGACTACGGATGACATCTGTTTAGCTGAACTCGCGGCGTGTTTGAGGCTCCCTCCAAGCTAGCTAATCGTACGTCGTTCTACCCGCAACGAGAAATGCTGATATAACTTACTCATACATTGGATTTAGGTGACCGAAGACACGACATAGAGTTCTAAATAGCTTTCATTCGCTCCGGTGAGTTTTTAATGCCTTTGGTATACCTTCCCTCTTCTCAACCAAGCCCCTCGGAAAGCTCTCAAGCGCATTGCCTTCCGCCCCTTCCAAGAAGGGCGTCAATCGACTTCTCTCGATAAGAGAGCTTCGCACTTTGATCACCAGAACAGAGACGAAACGCGTCGCGGCGCGTATGAATTGCCCGCCCTGCCGGCCGACTTCTTCCTGTGCGCGAGATAGAAGCTCTTTCGATAGCGCTGAGCCTGGACCCCTGCCGAGCGCGCAACATGCCGAAGATGGTCATTTAGAGAGTATTGCTCGAAGCTTCAAGAACTGGAGAACTGCTCTTCCACCGGCAACGTCCACGATGGTTCTATTACACTTGTCTGGATAAAGGTCACATTTACCCCTGTCCCGTGCTCGACTCCCAAGATTCTGCCGCGGAGAGCAACGAGGCCATCGGGGCCATTTCGTGCTCCTGCGGAGCTCTCATCGCCCAGGAGCAATATATCCATAACCCGCCTTATGAACCCGCAAAAAACGGATCTGCCTTCTCTGGCTGTCCTCGATTGATTGATGGCCTTTCGGTGGTCAAGATCTGCTGGTGCTCTCACGTCGGTTCTTGGGCAATCGCACCATTCAGGCCCATTTTATTCGAGCCACGATCGACGGGTGGGCCGGGTTTCACCGAATTTGCCTTATGCTTTCGAGCGACTTCGCACATTCCGGCTCGAGGAAATCCAGCGATTACTTTGGCGCAGTACTCTGGAGAATGACCACTGTTCTGGTACCATGCAGTTCCCGCTCCATCTAGCAAAGAATACGCAAAGACACCACCTGGTATTATTACCGCGCGTCCCGCCGGCCATGACACGACATGGGCGTTAGAACATTTTTTCCAAACGGAGTGAACTGTTGCCAAAAGCCTGACTAGGTTTGATGTTGCAGAGGAGAAGGCTGGTGGGCGGACGCTTCTCGTTCCTACGTGCTCTCCCGTTTTCTCATACACGAGCAGATGCTTCTTGTGCTTTGTGGCGCTATCTCCGTCTCCCCTCCCCCAACAGTGACTGATTGATATATCGCCTGGTCGAACGCGGCCTTTTCGAAACGACAAATTGTTCACCGTCGATGGACCGACGTAATCACAGTCAACTCAGTAGTCGCCTGCACTGTATCTCCGCTGTTTTTCAGTAATGCTGGACGGCCCTGACTCGAGGACGATCGAAGATAGTTTCTCTCCGCTTCAAAGATGCACCACCAGCTCGAACCCAAGGACCCTCGAGGAGTTCTATGTAAATGAAATCAATTTTTGTCATACGTCTATCGATCAATCAGACACTAAGACATCCTCGACAGGGAACTTTTTCTGGAACCTCGTGTACTGGAAGACCGGGAAATTAAATGCTTCTCAAGATTGAAGCTCCTCGTAAAACTGAAGTTGAAAAACTTCTGAACTTTGCGGATGCCGTATCGACCTCGTGCGTGCGTTTATCTTCAGCATCACTTTGCCTGCGTCGACCGGAGAAGACTGCTCTTCCGTTCATACGCACCCTCGCCGCCGCCGCAGATGTGGAGGAACTAATCCTCGTATGTGTATATTGTTTTCGATGAGCACGATCTCACAAGTGGCGGCAGGCAATCGCTTGCTGGACATCTTGCATTGAAAAATCGGCGTCCGACGCCACGTAAAGGCAGTTTGGGGCATGCGTTTCCTTGTTTTCGAGGGTGTCAAGCTCAAATACAACGCGTTTGGACGGAAGTTGTCGATATCCGCCGCCGTCTTGTAACTTGCAGGCTCGCGATACTCTGGTTAGTAAACACTAGCCAATCTAAGCATTTAGACTGATCCGCTGTCATCAGTGACTGGATATCGATGCGAAGACGCTGTACCCGCGATCGCGAGGCGCTACAGCAACTCGAGGACAGAACTTTCGGAGTCTTGGATCTTAGTCCCAAGGTATTTATCCAGGATTCTCCGACGATTAGAAAATCTGATCTCGTCCGTAGATTAATGAAGTTTCGACGACTACGGTCATGAGAAACTACAGGATTAGCCTCCCCTTCGAAGGTGGCTTTTCTTCGCTGGACGTGATTTCTGCGGCTCGAATACGGCTGAAGTTATTCATCTTACGGCGGGACCAGGGGGAGATGGCTTCATTCATCGTTGCGATGTGACGGCATTTTCAGCCTTGAGGACGAAAAGAACAACGAAAGGCATACCTTTCGCCGTTCTAAAAGGCAAAGTAGGCTTTCGCCGGCGTCTTTACGTGCCGGCCAGTAGCATCGCAGATTTGGACAAACCTGGCTATATGCGCGGGGGCACGCGTTTGATCTGCAGGCTAATTTTCTCTGACGGGGGCACGTCTCTCAGCTCTCTTTCGGCTCGCCCCCGTTGCACGCAGTTTTTTTATTATTATTATGAAATAGCGAACGTAGACGCGTACGGTTTGATGAAAATGCCCCTTCTGTCGGCGGTGTCCCTGTGAACTGGGAGTTTGGCAGACACGCGGATCCATTTTGGCGGCATATATGTTCGCTTGCGTCTGAGCACCATGAAACAATCTTTCTCCTCCGTCGCCGTCAACATCGCCCAATACCCCCCGTCGTCGCTGTCGTGCACGACGTCGACGACGCTCTTTCTCCTTAATTGGCGTGCTGTCGTAAGGTAGCGACGACGACGCTCGAGGTGCCAGTGGCTGCGTCCCTCGGCTATCGTTCGCACTCAATCTGAACCTCGTTGTCTCAGCGTCTCTCCGCCATCCCAGTACGCTCAACCTCCCCGTCGTCCGTCTCCCCGGCGACGTTGGTGCTTAGTGTTGACGCCCAATTCATATAATAAGTTGAGGAGCACCATCGCCGACAGCGCTCATCTCTTTCCGTTTCCGAGCTCAGAGCCCCACTCCTCCTTCTCCTCCTCCTACCCTCAAACCATGGCACGAAAGAAGAGCACACATGCCACCGACATCGCGTTCAACGACACTGACGACCCACTCACGCGTGCGATGGCGCCGCCGCACAACGAGACGGAGAGCGAGCGAGCTGAGAGGCTGCGTGCTGAGGCGGAGGCAAAGCGCGTCTCCGATATGATCGACGAGGAACTCAACCGTCAGCGGATAGCGGAGAAGAAGGGACCAAAACCGGTGAAAATGCTGCTGCTTGGTGAGCGTCGAGTTCTGAGAGATTGCTGCTCGTTGAGCTGATAATGTCGGTTGTGCAATGCGGTAAAAAGGGCAGAGCGAGTCTGGTGCGTGTCGAGCCGATCGTCGAAACTATTCATAAACTAATTCGATTTCGATCGTTCAGGAAAATCGACAACGTTGAAAAGTTAGTCTTGAAGATGTCTCATTTGCGTAGCTAACAACCGAGTCGTCATGGCCAGATCTTCAGCTCATGAATTCTCCAAAGGTGAGTCTTATCGTCATTCAAGACATTCGTAAATTCGAATGATTTTCTAGGCTTTTCGAGAAGAAAGACTTTCATGGCGGGCTGTCGTTCAGCTTAATATTGTTCGTTCGATACGACTCATCCTCGACGCGATTCAAGATGCACATACGACTCAAACCAGCAGCGTCCCTCCGTCACCGTCGTCTACGTCTTCACCGCCCCCCTCTTATCCTCGCATGACGAAAGAGCACCTCGACCTACGGACTCGCCTCCTCCCCGTGCTCCAAACTGAAGAGATCCTCATTCGACGACTGCTTCCGGCGGCGACGGCGTCAGGCGCAGGCCTCCGCGAAATCGAAAACTCACAGGCGTCTCTGTTTTCGCACTCTAGTTCCGATCTAGGTTCCGGCGGGCGTGATGCTGTGGAGACCGGTAGCACAGGGAGCGGCAAACAAGCTCAGGACCAACCGCAGCAGCAGAAGCCGTCGTCTGTTTCGTCTGCAACAGGAAGACCACCTGCCTCTGGTACGAAAGAGGTGTCCGTCTTTGCAGGCTCGGCTTGGAAGACCGCGTTTTCGAAAATGCTCTCCAAGGTGGGGTCGTCGGATAAGGGTATTGGGGAGGACGGCATTGACTGGGACGATCCCAACGACCCGACGCGTGTCATGAACACCTGCGGACCAGACATGATCAAATTATGGGCCAACGCGGATATCCGACAATTGTTGCGAGCACAAAAACTACGACTAGAGGAGATGCCTGGATTGTACGTGCGCAATCCGTCTTCCTTTCTTTGCGATCTCGATTTATCAGAGTCCTATTTGACGTTGATGCACCTGCATACAGTTTCCTGGATTCGCTGGAACGAATCACGAACCTGCAATATCTGCCATCTGACGGTGAGTGCTTCGGGATACATTAAATTGTTGGTTTGATACAGTGATCAATCGGCCTTAGATGATATCCTCAAAGCGAGATTGAAAACTCT
This sequence comes from Schizopora paradoxa, assembly GCA_001020605.1. NCBI lineage: Eukaryota > Fungi > Basidiomycota > Agaricomycetes > Hymenochaetales > Schizoporaceae > Schizopora > Schizopora paradoxa. The sequence goes on from KQ086022.1 coordinate 21,013, forward strand.
CGGCGTGACTGAGTACAGATTTACGATGAAGGCTGGTAAGTTTGATCTTTTAAGAAAATGCGACTTCTATTTCTGTTGCTCGGGAATTGCCTTATTGAAGCAATTTTACAATAGGACATGCGATCAGTCATCATTGGAGAGTATACGATGTCGGCGGACAACGGTCTCTTGTACGCGATTGCTGCATTCGTTTGTAAGCCACCTAACTGACCTCGGATGTCGAACGAACGAACTTTCACAGCGAGGTGAGTGATCATCGCTCTGAGACTGATCGAGCGTACTCGAATGATCGTTTTCATATCTTAGCTGCATGGGTGCCATTCTTCGATGACATGAACGCCATCATTTTCCTTGCCCCCATAAGCTGTTTTGATCAGGTACTTATGGAGGACCACAGTGTCAACCGCCTGGTACGTCGTCCCCCACCACGTCGTGCCACCTTGTTACAGATCTCGGAGCTGACCCCTGCGTACGCATATATCCTGTTTTGTTTTGCCCTGAATTCCGCATGGTCGCGTGTCGCATTGGTTGGTCGGTCCAATCGAACAGGAAGACTCCGTGCTCCTCTGGAAAAACATAGTCTCTAACCAGCTGCTGGCCAAGACGAACCTCGTGCTGTTCCTGAACAAGTGCGACGTGCTGCGCGCGAAGCTCCAGTCCGGCATCCAGCTCGGGAAGTACGTGATCTCGTACGGAGACCGGCCTAATGACTTCCAGCACGCGAGCGACTGTGCGTTCTTTGCCTTCCTGCTTCCTCACTTATGACCTTCATTACTAACTTACTCATGAACTTCATGTGCTACGTCTAAATAGATCTTCGTCGGAAGTTCTACAATATCCACCAAGAAAACTCGCCTCATCCACGATCATTCTATTGTCACTTTACCTCCGTCACTGTGCGTCGTCCTTTTTTCTCCCCTTCTTCCGCCCTTCCGCTTCAGGCAGGATTTTAACATGCCTTGTCCTTCCCTCTTTATTGCCCGCTCGAATCCAGGACACGAGAACGACTTCAGTCATTCTTGAGAACGGCACGTCACATCCGCTATGTATGATTTACGTCCTTGTTGTCAACTGACACGACGTCGTCTTTTTATTATTAACAGTGACCGAAATGATACTTCGCCAAAATCTACAGCGCTCCGCGCTAATTCAATAATCGGTTCCCTTTCAATGCTCAAGGAACGACACACTCACCGTAATGATTGGTAATGAGGGATACAAGGCTGTAATAATGACCTTCTTCTCTTCTCTATACAGATCCAATATGTATATCACATCATCTCATATTTTTTTGCACTAATTGTTTTGTTCATCGGAAAGTTCGCGAGATATCATTGGTGTTTGCTTTTCGTTTCCGTGAGTTTCCACAGAACCGCGGAGAGCAATGAGTTTGCCAAGTGCGTTACATTCAATGCGATTACTTCTATGAATACATGATTGATTTCATTTACTTCTCCGCAGGTCCAACGATGTTCATTGCCTGCAAAGAACGATGGATATGAATGGGAAAAAGAAATACTGTTGAGATATTTTGCTAACCTTGTATGTCGTCTCCTTCCCAGTATTATCGTTGCGGATTGTATACTTGGTTTCCTGGATCCGCATCGGTGAGTCTGTGACTTCGCCGATGACCAGATTTCGTACTCACACCTTCGTCATCAAAGACACTGGTTATCTGACCAGTCGAGCTCGCGACGTTGTCAGACGCGCCTGGAGGTATGGGAGTACATGTAGATCCTTCAGACTCAACAGTCGGAAGCATGATAAAGACGGAAGGCGAACCTCCAATGGGGTGGTACGTGACCTGGTCGCCTTCTTTGTATGAAACTTTCGAGGACATTTCGGAGACGAAGTTGTGAGTGAGGATAATGGGTGAATTTATGCGGTTTGATTTCGTCGTTCTCAAAAGAGACTTAGAGGGCTTTATACCGACTATCGGGCTATCCATGAGACGTTATGGAGTCTCAACTCGTCAAATGACGATACCCTTTCAACAACCGAAGATCGAGCTATGTCATGGATATGTCATAGCGCTTCACAACATAGGACGGAACATGAACACATGTTGCTTGTAAGTGAAAGTAATGCCGTTTCCCATTTCTCGCCCTAATCGCCTTCTATTCGCTCGACGACTTCTATAATCTCGGGCCTTCATAACATTTGTGGGGCAAAGAGATCGACAACATTCCTGGAGATCAATCCGAGGACTGCACAGCCCGACGATCATTTCGCCGATCTCTACCATTTTGATGACGTCAATTGCAGTTTCAGATTGTTTTGACTTTGTAAAGTTCAGAGGTTTCAAGGGATTATACTAATTACTATGGTATATTACGGTAAGTACGTTGAAGTATTGTAGATGTCATCCCTACGGACCCAATGCTTATCCATATTGATTTACAGCGACACAGGTTCAACAGCATTGGATTTGTCTCGAATACTGCTATTGCTACCGTTATCCCGAGTCCGTAAAGTGCCGTTGGCTTGAGGGCCGCGATTCTTCTCGAAGAGTGCGTCAAAGCACGTCATGAGACAGTACAACGCCATGACTCCAACATATAGATCCGGGGACGTGATCGTTTTGTCTTGAGTTTGCAGAATGAGGATGTAGCGATCCCCAACTAGCGACATCTTGACGCAGTCGCCGAGAATGTTGTTGAAGCAGTCAGTTAGCTAAGAGAATTCTTTTAGCGAAAGTTTGCAGAGGTGGCTCAGGTGAGTTGTATTTACCTGATAGTTCTTGCCGTGTTTCCTCCAGACTAACGTTCGCTTTGAGTAGTCAGTGAAAGAGCATAGTCTAGGGGAAGAGAAACGAATAGATGTCAGTGTGGATCAGAAATTAGGGTACGTAAGGAGCAAACTTCATATCACCCATCTTCACGAAGCTCAAACAATCTTTCAACAGAAGTTCGTGCTCACCAGTGTCAGGGTGTTGATACGACAGCACGCTTTCTTTGAGATCAGATCCTCGTTTGGCCCAAGAGATAGAAGCCACAGGCTTCAGATTCAAGTCGTTCTGTGGCGGATTGGAAGTCATCGACTCTGAGCTGCCTCTCGACGCGTTTCTCGAGGAACTCGAATGTCGAAACAACGAAGTGACCTTCTGTCCGTCGACCTTGGTTGTCCGGATGCTGTACGCGAGCTTCCCTTTCGTCGTCATGTAGTCCGCATCGACGTGCACGATCCTGCGAGAGAAGAGCGACCGCAAGAAGAGGACTGGAGAAGAGGCGTGTGCACGGTGAATCATAAGGAGCGCTGGTCTTGAATTCGAGGTACTTCGTGATGGTTCGGAGGGAGAACTGTCAGGCTCATCATCATTCGACATGGGTGTCATTTGAAGGCAGGATGGCGGGGCGCGAAGTAGAAAGGTCCGACCTCACTTTGCTCGACATCGCTTTCGAGGTTTAGTACCAATTTGCGAGCCTTGGCGATGTTGCTATCGCGCATTGCGTACGGCTATTCGATTACTTCCGAAGCGCAAATCAATTGACGTGTGTAGACAACATCGATATTTTGGTCATTCTATGCAACTCTCGTAGACTGCAGTTGAAGGTGTTTTGGTGAAAAACTGATATTAATTTCATAGTTCGTACATGTAAACTTACTTTGATATTGGGCGTGCGGGTGTGTTCGAAAGAGAATTACACCCTTGAGAGGATTTTCTGGGCAGAACTGATACAAAGTACATAACGGAAGAGTAAGGGTCAAGAAAGAGAGGAGGGAAAACGCGTTGTCAAAAAATACATATATTCGTGCGAAGAACATACGCGTTATGGAGCTATTAGTCATGCTGTTCACGCCCGCATCGCCGACGTCGTTGCCGCTGCGCTCAACCTCTCCTTCGACCCCCATCTCCCTCTTGTCGTCAAAGCGGTCTCTTGTTTCTCTTTGGCACTCATCCTAACCACGCACTCGAACCGAAGAACAATGGTCTGCAAGAAATGCGAGAGCAAGACGTCCAAGCTTGCCGCACCTGATCCATTCGCTTCCTCTTCCTCCGCCATCAAGTCCGGTTCGAGGAAAGTGGGCGACAATAAGTTGTTAAGGAAGGGGGGTGGAGGGAAGGCGAATGTACGTGGTTTTGTTTTATGGTTTTGGTTTTTGGTGTTGATGAAGTTCGCTTTTGATGATAGCCGTACGAACGGAGATCGTGTAAGAAGTGCAAGTCGCAGACATCACAGAACGGGGCCAAATATTGTCATAGTACGTCTCCTCTGGATTCTTGGTCATTCGGAAACGCGCTCATGTATACTCTTTCCCTAAGACTGTGCCTTTAAGAGTGGCTTATGCTCTATATGTGGACATAAGATCCTAGATACCAGTGGATATTCGATGTCGACGAAGTGACGCAGGCCGACGAGGGCACCGCGCTATCGAGGCGGCATATTTATTGTTCCCGCCATCCTCTTTGTTCTGTCATCTGTATGTGCTTATTCAACTCATTGTATCTTTGGACATAATAATCTAGAAATGATGAAAGTAGTGCTGTACGATACTCCCCTCTTCGTTCAGGGTGAGCATGTGAGTCTCTCAGCAATGAAGTTAACGACGCTTCTATTGTACCGAGCTTGGGCTCAAGCAAGTGGCCTACCTTTGCATCCAGACGCTTGTTGTCTTACCATTCAAGTGGTGCACTCGCCTTTCAGAGACGCTTGGGCCCTGTTGGTGATCGTATATAAACACCCCCTTCACGCTTTCTGCTTCGCCATCCTCCCAAGAACTGAATCATGGACGAACAAGCTACAGTCAATCTTTGCAATCCGTCTCCCTCCCAACTTCCTATCCAAATCGCAAGGGAAAGCGTAATTGAGCAAATACCCAGCTCCGTCGACCCATTCTGCATCCCCTCTCCGGGCGAAGTCAGATCCTCGGACGATGCGAAAGATATAGGATTCAAACCTCCGGCGACAGATCTCGTCGTTTCTCAAGAGCACGTCATCCTGACCTTACCCGATTCGCCGAAAAAGTACATGTCGTTCGCCGCAAAACCCTCTCTCGCCGCCTTGCGATCCACCTTCCCCACAATTGGTATCACCATCATATACGCTATCATCAATCACGATCTAAGGGTGACCGATCTCTATAAGCTTTGCCCTCCTCTGGTGGAACGAAGGACGAACTCAGGAGATCTACTTTCTCGGTATCCGGACGTTCTTTCTCTCGTTGGGCCATTGCTCGTTTACACGGATATCCTCGCCTTTCCCGACGCCGTGCCCGGACAAGGACTGAAGATAATGTTTGGAATTCATGGATACATCCGACAATTGCTGCGCCTCTCTGAAGAGTTCGAATGGCCGGACGTACTTGCGTACCACGTTGATTTCTGGTGCTCTCGGTGTGCAGAGATGAGACGAGGGTATTTCGGCGGATGGGCGAAGGCGTCTGCTGATGATAGCTTTCGTAACCGAAAGGTACAGCAGACAGGGGGAAGGATTGCCGGCGGGAAAGAGAAAGAGGTTTCGTTTACGTTCCTGTAATACGCTATTTAGCGTGTAGACCGCCAGGGTCGGGAAATTTGTATTTTTATTAGGATTTGTTGCTTGATTTGCTTTCGATCAACTTCGTGTGTGCTCGCTTCCAGGATGCTCGAAACTGGCATCCACGCTCTTCTTTCGCCATCTTCCACCTCCTTCTCGCCGTCATGCAACAGTGAGCTCGAATATCCTCAACAGTTTTGTCTTCCGACCAGAGCACTCGCTCCATTTTACGCGTCGCGCCACCTTTTTCTCTACAAGGACTTCCCCAGCATTCCTCGCTTTCTCTTCACTTGAATCATGACCCACGTCCTCCTCCTGAGATCCCCATCAGACGAGCAGCCCGACCCGTATGCAGCCCACTTTTCGTCTGTCGGGCTGGGGGCGACGTCGGTGCAGGTGCTGGATACGGCGTTCACGAACCTCGACGAGCTGCAGTGGATGATCGAGACGGGGCCTGGCTTCCACGGCTTCAAGGGCGTCGTGATCACCAGCGGACGCTCCGTCGATGCGTGGCAGCGAGCCGTGCAGGAGGTCGTCAAGGGCGAGGATCATAAGAAAGGTGCGTCGTTTCTTTCTCGATGCGTTGTTGTGCGGTTTGTGTGTGCTCATCTTGCACAGCGGACTGGAGTACGTGCCCGTTCTACGTCGTGGGCGAGTCCACAGCGAGCGCAGTCGACAAGCTGCGCACATCTTTACCCTCGCACCTCCTCCCGACGGACGTGCTCGGCGGCACAGAGTCCGGCACGAGCGACGCCCTCGCGGACTTCATCCTCGCGCGCACCACACCCTCAAGGAAGAATCGCGTGAAGCTGCTGTACCTCACGGGCGACAAGAATCGGGATACTCTACCGAATAAGCTGACGGAGAAGGGCGTCGAGCTGGACGCGGTACAGACGTATGAGACGAAATGCGTGGATGGGTTTGCGGGGAAGTTGGGTGAGGTGGTGAAAGCGCAGAAACATGGTGCGTACTACTGACATCTTGTCGTCGTGCAGCTATTTATGATGGTGTTTTGTAGTGAAGAACTGGTGGATCGCATTCTTCGCGCCTTCATCTTCGGATTATGCGATGCCTGCGCTACGAGAACAATTCCGCTTAGAGTCGACCTCAGCCCCAGATTCACCAACCTCGACGAAATCGAAGAAGAAAATACCCGCCGCCAAGATTGCAGCGATTGGACCAACAACAGCATCTCATCTCAAGGATACATTGTCTCTCCATGTTGACGCCGTCGCGGCAAAGCCTACCCCAGCGGAGCTCGCCTCAGCCATTACATCCCCAGCTTCATAGCGCTCTTAGATCACTCGTGATACCGTTCTTGCTTTTTCTCTAGGATTTCTGACTCTGACTCTTCTCTCTCTCCCCCGACCTCCCTTCCACCGTTTTCCTCACCACCATTTCCGCCCCATCATTTGCAAAACCCAGGTTATCAAATCTCCACATCATCTGTATATTCCACGCTTCATGTCTGTCTCATACCAGCGCTTTGTATATTTCCAAATTCCCGGTCTTTGTCGGAAATACCATCTCACCTCATCATTGTCGACTCCTCTGATCTCACGTCATGTCATTTATGAATCCCGATGCAAATCATCTATCTTATTATTTTGGACCTCATTTGAGGAACGCTGTAGCGATCGACCCTGCATACATACAGGCTCTTGCGTCATGCCGAAAGGCCTCGCGTTCAGATGTAAAGCACGTCTCGTAAAGCAGATCGCTTTACAAATGCTATAAAAGCAGTCTTGGATTTTGTGGTAGTCAGTTTTGGATTGAACCTCAACGAACCTCCACCACTACATATCAATCAACGACCTTCACAACAATCCGAGAAAATGACAGACAAAGATACGCGACAAATTGCTGGCCAGACGATCAATCCGATTGGATTTGGTGCGATGAGTTTGGGAGGAAGGGCGTACACTGGTAGTGCACTCGCCACAGACGAGGATCGCTTGAAGGTGAGTTCTCGCAGCTCAGCGTTGATTTATGTGGGTTTATTGATTTTGATATGCATGCAGCTTCTCGATGCCGTATTTGAATCCGGATGCAATTTCTGGGACACGGCAGATATCTACTCGGATAGCGAAGAGATCATCGGTAAATGGTGAGCTCGTTCTATCAGTGCCTATACTTCGATGTGCGCATATACTCAATGTAAGTTACATTTCTATTACTCATAGGTTGCAACGCACGGGAAAGAGGTCGTCCATATTCCTGGCGAGCAAGTTTGGATGCCGATTGATATTCGAGGAGTCGAGATTGACGGGAATGAGGATTGACGGGAGCCCGGAGTACGTGAAGGAGGCGGTCGAGTCGTCGCTCAAGAGGCTTGGGGTGGATTCCATCGATCTTTATTACCTTCATCGGTGAGCACTAATCCTGCAAGAGATCGAAGATACAAGAGCTGATAGATCATGTAGTCCCGACTCGAACACGCCCATCGAGACGACCGTGAAGGCATTAGCGGAATTCGTCAAGTGAGCTTTCTTTTTGCCACCTCTAAATCATCGGTTACTCATCGAGAGGAATAGGGCAGGCAAGATCAAGCACCTCGGGCTCTCGGAGTGCTCTGCTGCGACCGTCAGACGCGCACACGCCGTGCATCCCATCACCGCTGTGCAAGTTGAGTACTCACCTTTCACGCTCGACATCGAGTTCCCGGAGATCGGGCTGTTGGAGACGTGCCGCGAACTGGGCATCAAGATCGTTGCGTACTCGCCGCTCGGACGAGGCATTCTGGCTGGGCAGATTGTGAGTAGCATTGTGGTGATTTGAGGCTTATGATGGAGGGGACTGACGGGGAGTAATACTCGTTACAGAAATCTGCAGATGATTTTGGAGAGACTGATTTCAGGAAGCATGTCCCGAAGTGAGTTGGTTAGCAAGAGATTGCCCCTTTCTTCGACTGAAGGTGATTGCATCAGATACTCGAAAGAGAACTTCCCGAAGATACTTGACCTTGTCGACACGTTGAAGAAGATCGGCGCACAGTACGGCGCAACGAGTGGACAAGTCGCAATCGCCTGGTTGCTTGCGCAAGGCGATGATATCATCCCGATCCCGGGCACTTCAAAGACCAAGGTGAGTGATGAAACCATCAGCTTTTGGAATAAATGTACTAATAAATATCATAAATTAGTACCTTGAAGAGAACATGGGAGCCCTGAAGGTGAAACTCACTGCAAACGACTTAGAAGAGATCCGTAAGAAAGCAGAGAGCGCAGAAACCCTCCGAGCTCAGCGTTATCCACCGGGAATGCAAGAACAACTTTTCGCAGAGACGCCCGCTTTGTAGTTGAAAGGTGTTAAAATTAATTGCGTGGTATAATACATCAAAAGGTTGTACATTGATCCTGTAGGAAATTAGAATGAAGCGAGTTCACTGAGTAGATTCCACTGCGTACCTCTAAGTTGCTAAGATGTCGTCAAGAGAATCGTTTGCTCAGTCCGTCATATATCAGGAAAATCATCGCGCTGCTCGGAATGGCGCGAGCGACAGTGATGCCCATGCCAGCATATAAACCACGAACACCCTGGCTCGCGTACATAGCCCGCGCCATCCCCCAGAACGTCCGTCTCGTCCCACCAGAGGTCGGCCTTAGCTCTTCCTCCGTCTGCAACGCGCTCTTCACAGAATCGGCAGGGAATAACACGACGTTGTATGACACCCCAGCACACGCACCAGCGACCGCGCTCTCCCATTCCTTCAGCTCCAGCCGCGCGCCCTCTGGGAGCTGGTGCCGCCGTCGGGCGAGCAGGAAGTCGCATATCGCCTCTTTGGTCCCGAACCACGCTGCGCAGCCCCCCGTTTCGCGGAGGAGCGTACCTGTCTGCCCGAGCCAGAGGCCGCGTACGCCGTTCGTGTGCAGGACGTTCTTGAAGACTTTGATGGGACCTGGGAGGGCGGACATTCGAGCTTGGGCGGAGGCGTCTGTGAGCGAGCCGATGGAGAGCATTTGGACTTGCATTTTGCATTTGACAAGTTCTATCGGAGTTCTGTGATCGTGATTAAGCGTATAATTGGGTGAAATTTAGGTAGGGAAGGACACACAAGAAGAAACTCGTGATAGCACCTGCACCTGCACCTGCTACCACCTTTTGCGCGATACTGACATCTGAAGACGCGTCTTTTCCGCTGGAGAAACGAAAGGCCCGTTGTATTTGCCCGTATGAGAGAAATAACACGGCGTTTTCAACCATGGCTCCGACGATGGGCGCAGGGAGACCCTTCATATCGTTCGTTCAGCAGAGGACCTGGTTCGCGAGATTACGAATGACACACCCTGTACAAACCGCGAATGCCTTCGTTCCTCCATGTCTGCGTCAAACAGTCTATAGGGCCGTTGAATCGAGCGGTATGATCGAGCACTTGCGATTGCAGTCGGACTTTGCACAAGTCGAATGGGTGCTCGAATACCTTCGACACCATGCCAGCGACCTAAAGAATAAAACACGTTCTCAGTTCTTTGTGCTTCTAACCTTTCAATTCAAGGGAGCGCCTACGCTGCCAAAGGCAATGTCCTTGACGCCATCGACCAGCGCTGACTTCGAGCTTGAGGATGCGAGCGTGGTCGCGTCTGGCAAGTCCGCATGCAACGCAGCAAGTGGTGTTTCCGCCATTTTTTGTGTTGGACACGCGAGAACTTGAAAACGATCTTCGGAACGACAGAGAATGAAAGAGAAGTGACGGTAGAATGGTTATCGCATGACTTATGACTGCAATGTGGAGGTGTAGTTGGCAGCTGTGTTGAAGGCCGCAAAGTTTTTTTCGAGGACACGGACCTTCCAATTGTAATGACGCCGAGTTGACCGGCTATTCGATTCCGAATGCATTTTCTTGGATACAACCTGCTTTCAGGAGAAAGAACGTATAGTAACTAGACGGAGCGTAAGATGACTCGAGTAGAATGCATTAGATTAATTTTTGTACATGTGGTTGTTGTAAGAATACAGGATACGCGTACAAGCCGGGTCTTGCAGTAAAAACAAATAATGATAACGATGCTGTGGGATGCCTAAAACGTGGAGATGTACTTGGAGAGGATTACTGAAAGGAGTCCGTGGATGATACATGTAAAGGTAATGTATGAATTTATCGGTTTTGCGCAAGAAGTTGTTGGATCCACGCCGTCCGAACCGCTGCAGCTTGAGGTCTGTAACAAAATAGGATAAAGCGATCGGCCGCGTCGATGTCGCGTCCGAAGATATGAATCAAGCGAGCCTTTTCTTCAGGGGAAAGATTTAACTCCTGGTCTAGTACGAGAATTACTGCGGTGTTGACTCGATGTCTGGATGGGAGGTGAAGGGTCTCGGGATACTGTGGTGGTAGTTGGTTGCGGTGTATTGCATGGGGGCGCTGTAGTTCGACGTAGTCGTCGAGAGGACCTTTAAGATGCCGAACGGACTCCCCGATGATGGCGGTGAGATCGAGCGGAGGAAGGGAGCGTGAAGGGGATTTTGGAGGTGACGGTGGGCCCATGGATATCGATGGAGTAGCCTCTTTAGGGTTCTCTAATCGAGGTTTTTTTCGAGGTCGACCTGGAGCGCGACGAGCTGCCTGGGTGGTACCATTCCGCGCACCCTTCAAGACTCGTCAGAGCAAGACAGAATATCAAGAGCAATCCTTACATTCACGTGTGATGTGTCCTCCTCCTCTTCGATTTCGGATCTATTGTCGTCTGGAGAGGGTGTTGTCCGTTTACTTGAGAATACACCTTGTTGAGGAGGGGGTTGCGATTGCATGAGTGACGTAAATGTAGGTCCTGAAGGGCCGGGGGCGGCTCGTTGAGAGAAGGGGACAATAAATGTCGCAGTCTGACCATGGGGAGGCGGAGGGAAAGTTACAGATTGTTGGGTTGCTTGAAGAGGGGGCGGAGGCGGAGGAGTATGGGCCGGCGTTTGGTCTTCAAGGGGGGTTCGAGTTATAACTGGGCGTGGTTGGATCGCCTTTACAGGCGCGTGTCCCTCTGGTAGCTCGTCGTCCCCAAGCGTTGCGATAGCATCGTATTGGGGGAACTTCAGTGTTCTGTACTTGTGCTGTTCTGCATGCGCCTGATATTCGTGACATTAACGCGGATCGTCACTGAACACCTTGTCAAAAATACCTTGATATAGCTGTCCCAGGTTTCTTCCGACGCGACGAGCATGCATTGCTCCCCGCTCCATTTAAACCCAGGTTGCTCTTTGATTGATTTAATGGCCCTATAGTCCTTGCGCAACTACACGGAGTTAGACTCGTAGATCCCTTAACCGAGATGTTACTCACGCGTTGTAGTCGACTTTTACAATTCTCCACATCCTTACGCCCCCCTGCCGTCGTCGATGCTGCCACAGTGTACACCACGTCTTGCCAGGTCTGCATCTTGAAATGCCCATTCGATGCGATGTCCCCCTTCTCCCGAGCAAACAAGAGCACATCCAGCATACTTTGGTCGTCAGCGAGCGTCCACTTTGCCGCTGCGGGTCCCTTGTCCAGAACATGAGGGCCAGAAGGCGTGTGCTGCTGGTGCTGCACGCTCTTGAGGCCGCCCGACGCGTCCATGGTCATCATCGACGTCGACATGCTCGTCGGGCCTATGCTGTCTCTGGCTTGCACTCTGAACGTCGGGTGCTGTTTCTTCGGGTCGGCCCACTTGAATTGAACGAGCTCGCCGTCTTCGGTCTTATAACGTTGCTGCACGTCCTCTCGCTGAGAACGGTCGCCGACAGCGTCCATGAAGCATCCAAGCGACGATCGAGTTGGAAGGAGGACGAGGAGGACGACGGAAAGAGAATGACCCTCTTTAGCAGGCTGTTTCCACGGCCACGTTCGACCCTAAACGAGCCGAACAGTGGTTGGGTTACACTTTCTCTCTCACCAACGTCGCCAGGACAAGAATACCGTTCTCATCATCATGAACTCGAATAAAGAAGATGAATTACGCGCGAGAGTACATCTTTTCTTGAACTACGACGCTCGACACAATGCGGAAGGAAAAGGAAACGCTTGAAGAGCTAGGCCAGCCTAGCACTGGTCGTCGAAGGTCGCAAATAAACATTCTCGGCGCGTTGCTGTCGATAGTCTTTTGCGCGTTCGTTGTCTTCAAGGCGGGAGACAGATTATCTCTGGTGGGTCTGACTACACTCTAGCGCGTCCGACAGCTTATACTCTTCGCTATAGAATTTATTAAATTTTGACTCTATTCCTCGAGGGACCATAGGAAGAGTTGAATGGCACAAATGCAATTATCCAACCGAGACAGGTGTGGATTGTGGGACGATAATGTAAATTTAATTGAACGAGTCCCCCTTCCTATCTCTGACTGATTCTCTAGAGTACCGCTTGATTACTTCAACTATACCAAGGGTATAAGTATCATCGCGCTGGGTCGTTATAAGGCTACGGCGAAAAAGCGAGGAACTGTTTTCCTCAATCCCGGTGCGTACTCTTATCAAGTACTTCCGAATTTTACACTAACAGCGAGTGAAGGCGGTCCTGGTGGAAGTGGAGTTAGTCTTGCTACGATTACTGGTAAATTTTTCGCGGAAATCATAGGGCCTCATTACGATATTGTCGGATTCGATCCTCGCGGAATTGGCGAAACATTGTACGTTAACCCTCACTTTTAGGCATCTACTACACAATATGACATCCAATAGGCCGAAGGTTCAATGCTTCCCTCACCCTATCGATCAACATATATTTCGCGCCAACACAGTCTTCGAACAAGGCTTTTCCGTATCATCGAATCTGAGTGACCCTAGAACGAGAGAGCACTTGATTGAGCAGCAACGGCAATTCCTGGCAATGAAGAAAACTCAAGCAGAGCTCTGTGGTCAACGAATGTCCGAGGCACTGCCGTACATGGGCACTGCGACGGTCGTCAGGGATCTTTTCCTAATGACGAGCATGTTGGATGACCATCATGCACTCATGTAAGCTCTTGGGACGTGGCCCTCCTTGGTGTGTGCTTATGCATGATTAGAAACTACTGGGGAGGATCATACGGTACTATCCTGGGTGCTTACTTGGTGAACATGTACGTCAGTTTGATTCACTCTGTAAATTGTATGCTTACAATATTTTACTATTCAAGGGTTCCAGATAGGATTGGAAAGGTAGCAATTGATGGAGTCGCTAACCCAGTCCTTTGGGCAGGTACGTTTTTCTGAAGTCAAGTCGGGCATTGAATTATTCATTGAAATCAACCACTCTGCAAGACAAGCCTTCTCATTATTGGCATCGGGAATGGATATCATCCATCGAGGACACTTTCCGGTGGTTCTTGCGAAGCTGCTCTGAGGTATACTCTGAATCTTCTTCTCATCTTCGGTTTATAACAGTGAATTGAAGGCCGGTCCTGGAGTGTGTCCCTTGGCAAAGGAGAAGAATGAAGATCCCAACGCCATTGACGAGCGAATACTCAAATTCTTGGACTTATTGTACGAAAACCCTTTACCGGTGCCAAATGCGCGACGTCCTGGTTATTTGACCTCAGGAGGAGCCCGAGGTGATCGCATATATGCTATAGGGGTTGCAACGAAGATTGACGAGCTCTTTATTGTAATAGCTCTGATCATGATCTACATGGAGAATCCTCGTGCTTGGCCGCGTCTCTCCCAAATATTGGCATCAGCTATGGCTGGGGATGGTACCGCGATGCTCAATAATCTGCTTCCCGTGTACGGTGCATCTGGGCCCGACCTTTCATTCGCTGAAGATCTTGCCCGACTAGCAGTGACTTGTCTAGACTCGCCGCCTCCGGAGGATGAATCGGAATTTCCTACCCCCGAGTTGCTTGCGGACATTGGGTTGGAAACGATTCGAGACGTCTCGAAACACTTTGGAATGAGCACAACGATCAGTGAGCCGGATGGAGGGTGTCAATTCTGGCCTGTGAGGGGGCCAGAGAGGTTCACCGGGCCTTGGAATCACACCTTGAGTAATCCCATTCTGATTGTGAGCAATACGGTACGTTGGCGTGTAAAAAAAAGTCTGGCCCCTTCTAATCTTGATTTTATCTTGGGATTTATCCAGGCCGATCCGTACGTTTTAATGTTGTTTACTTATTTTGTGACACAACTCACGTATCTGACTTAGAGTGACTCCCATCGCAAGCGGTAGACTGGTCAATAAATTGCTTCATAATTCGTCCAGGCTTTTGATACAAAACTCACCGGGTGTAAGAGTGCTATCTTATATTGACAATACCCCTCTGATTTTGTTTCGATAGCATGGTTCAATGGCGCTCTCGTCGCTGTGCTCGATCAAGGCCATAAGAGCGTACTATGACGATGGCATCTTGCCTCAAAATGAGTTCGTTTGCGAGTCAGAGGAACAGCCATTCGATATCAACAGATCTTACATTTCGACGCTCAGCGAGACTGATCGTAGACTCCTGGAAGCTGCAGAGAAAATCAGCGAAGCTCTAGCAGAGAGTAGATTGAGGCCCTGGCTTGCTTATACTGATTGAGCCTCGAACATTGCGCTACCGACGAATTATCCGCCTTCATTTCGCTTAGCTCGGATACACGAGGCAGCGCCGCTCATTGGTTCTTCGTCCTTTGTATAGTTCACGTGTATGAGGCTATGAGCCCTGTATTAGTCCTTTCATCCTTGCACTTGTACCACCATCACTGTGAAAACGATGCCCGAGCCTGGAAAGCATAAGCGGAAATCCAACGCGTCCAGTGCGCAGGCGAATGGATCAAGTCGATCGTCGAAACTGATTGCCTGTGCCGAAGCGATTGTAGACGCGATCAGTTGGCAAACGGCGGCAGATGCTGCCTGCAAGATACTGGACATACCTGGTATGTTTGGATTATTCGTACTTCTCAATTTGTTTGGACGTTGAGTTCTTATGCGTGTGCTTCATAGACTTGGAGACACGAAATGGTCTCAGAAAAATTCATCTAAATTTCACGACCGTCAACAGGCAGCTCGACAACCTCTGGAAACAATACGGTACTATCGACAGAGTCGCCGGAACTGTCGCTTTGATCTTCAGTAAAATGTGTTCGGACGCACTGTTGGGCGACAAACTTATGCGGGAAGAAGGTCTGTTTCCCTTTGTGCCAGTCTATCGAGATAACTTAAAAGACGATTTGCTAGATTTACTATCGAAGTTGATACCACTCCTCGATCGAGGATATGATTGCAGAGTTTTGTCTTTACAAGCTTTGTGCACGATTACGCATCATAGCGGTCGTGAGATCCGCCTTGAGATCGCGAAATGGACTCCGAGTCTCGTACGAATACTTCAAGAATACCCTGACGAATCCCTTTGCGCAGAGCAGGTGATCGTCATCGTGGGCCATTCAGCGTCTGCGGCACTTTCAATCGACCACCCGCCGAACAGACAGCTCGTCGAGGCCATAGATGTGCCTCGCCTCCTACCTTTGCTTCTCTTTCAGCTAAAACAGCGCACCGCTTCGTCATGTCTCGTAGATCACGCTCTTCAGTTCTTCCTCACTGCAACATTCCGATCCCACAGAGATTTCCTCGCAGTCCCATCTTCGGTCAATTTCTTGGTGGCGTGTACTCGATGCCAAGATATTCAAACGAGGAGTCTTGCAGTTTCCAGTCTGCTGCGCATGCACAGTTTCGAGGCAAGGGCCCTGGAGGCGAACATTCCTAAGGATCCGCGACACACGTCGCTGGACCTGACGCGTGAAATCCCGAAGGATTTGAGCATCGCTATCTATCAGACTTTCGGACCAAGCGAATCTGAAGCGGGTCTATACCGTACGGGACAGGCAGTCAATGATTTCTCGGACGCGATAGCCGAGTATGCGCGAGATCGGGATCTACTCAAGCTCAGCCTCGAGATTGGGAGGATAATATTGAATTCTGAGCACTTCATGTCGGGAGATTGTTGTAAGACGGAAAGCAAGTCTGCAGACTTGAACCTTCCTTTCCATTGCTGGCTCGAAGCATTGCCACTATGCTCGAAGAAACTCCGTTCAAAGGGCACACCAGATATGTTGGACATTGCGGATATCATCGATCTTAAGTATTTGATGCTTCGAGGAGAGAAACAGAAAACGCTGGAGCTCGCAGATAGGGCCATTCAACGAAATTCGAAGGTTGGATACTTCTACTACGTTCTGACACACGCGCCCTCCCCCGATGTTGCACTATGCGCGGCCAAGAAAGGCCTGATGTGCCCCAACCTCACAACTTTTGTCAAGAATTCCCTTCTCTCGCAATCCGCGGAGCATGCTTCTTTGTTGGGAATTCAACGATTGGAAAGATCGAATGCTGGAAGGAGGGAATGGGATGAGGGTGTTGCGCTGCTTATGGTGGCGCTTGAGGATTCGGAGGCGTTCATGAAGCTCGCCCGTCCGGATGACATCGGCATGAAAATGGTCCTTTGCGTTCAGCCATTAGTCAATTTTATTATCAGGGGGCAAGATGTCAGCCCAGACCTCAACGAATTCAAGGCAAGTATCTGATTATTTCTTTCCCATTCGCAATTGATGACACAAGTTGTCTTGTACAGGAGGCTGGCGCAAAACTCGTTGTAGCTGAGGCGTACGCGAGGCACTTGGGATACCCCGTCAAAACGACGAATGTCCGCAGGACCAGAGATATCATCTTTTCGCGGATGGCGGCCGCGAACCTTGAGTGGGGTGAAGCTGTTGCACGATACAGCTACGAAGCGGAACGCGAGAAGCTCAGTTCCCTCGTAACCGAAAGCAATCTTTCCGCCTGGTTGGAAAATAAGAACCTAAAGGACGACGGTGACGAATCCGATTCTAATTCGCCACCTTCGACCGACCGAGAGCATTTGACGCATCCGAAATTCGATCCTTCTGGTATCAAACTATATCGCTGCTCGTGGTGTTCCAATGCTAGTGCTGGGTTAAAGAAATGTCGTGGTTGCGAGGCTGCTCGGTAGGTATTTTAATAACGAATCTGTGGCGGTTGAAAATTGACCTTTTATCCCTCCAGTTATTGCGATGTTAACTGTCAAAGGGCCCATTGGCGCGCATACCACAAGACAGTGTGTAGGACGGGTACGACTTCAACTTGATGGCAGGATTTATTTGATACTTGGAGTACATGTCTTCGCATGTATTAGCCGTGACAGCGGTGACCTCTGAAACCCAGTGCTCGCAATGGATTTGATATTTTAAGGTCTTTTGCGCTGGTAAATTGTAATTGCATAAACAACTGAGAAGAGCATATACAGTAGCACGAATCTCACAGGAAGGGGAATTCTCTCAAATCGTTTTTTCTGACTCTCATCAATCGCGACTCAAGTGCAAGGCCATTAGCTCCACATACTTTCCACACATCTGAGGTTGTGCAGACCACCATGATTATTAACCTTACATGTAACATAGGGACAAAGAGCTCAAGTTGGGGAAGACGATTGCTCAATTCGTTTTGAAAAATTGCAATAGGGTATTCACCTACTCAAAACGGGCTACAATATCCAAAGCCACGTTCAACGCGTTCACGTTTGTTTGTCAATACGACTATTCATTCCTGACGTCTCTTGTCACAATTACGTATCGAAATGACAGGACACCCAAGGATACCCACAAGGACACAGTACTTGTAATACACCAATTCTCGAACCGTGTTGAATCGAAGTCGTCTTTTTCTTCTCCGCCGCGGCCATCTCCGCTGAAGAAAAGTGAGTCCTCCTCACGCAAACTTCCTGCTTGACTCATACCACAACCAGTTCACCCAGTGCACTGTTAGAACTGTCCTCTCATCCAGAACAATCATGAATGGTGTTTCAATCTTCTCGATAGATCAAGCAAAGCACTCGAGCCTCGCTACGCTAGGGTACGATGATCGCCTTGATCTCACTCTCGTCATGAGCTTATCTTTGATGATCACTAGCACCGCTTGCTATGTCTGCCAAAAGGTCCCAGACGAATTGCTGAGCTGTAAGCAATGCCTGCGTATAAGGTCAATCAAGTTTCGTCGAGAAATCATTACGTTTTGAACTGACGTGTTTTCACTTCTCCAGCTATTGCAGCGCTACGTGCCAAATCGCCGATTCTGAGGCGCATGAAAAGTGGGTCAACCCCGCCTGACTGAATTGAGGAAATGTCTGAAAGTTTCCAGGATCTGCTTGGCTCTGCAGCGTGCGCCGTCGGCAAGCTCAGCTAACAGGCGTCGAAGAGTGTTCAGCAGAGGCGACACCCCGTACGATCTCGAACCGGACATCGCGTTGTTTACGACGGAAGCAGAGACTGTCTTCAAGAGAGTCTCCGGTGTAAAGGATTTATCGCATACCAACCGCGATCTCCTGCACTATGAGCCGCGCTGCGCGGTCTGCCTCCGTTCCGCCAGCGATATGCGCAACTTATACGATCCAGGGTACACGACACTCCTTCACTGTCCGGATTGCTGCGCAGCCTTTGCGTGCTCTGAAGATCATCGCGCTCAGTACGCCGAGGAGCATGGCCACGAACTCGAGGACGGCGAAGAGTTTACGGAGTGTGAGCTGAACAAGCGTGCGCACGAGCACAGTCTTGAGATCGTTGCGCGAGGTTGGACGAAGGGAGAGACGTTGTGGTTTCCGGCGCGTCTCAAGACTGACTACACTCCTTTGCCGTCTTCTTGGGAAGAGTGGTTCGCGGATCCTGCCAATCTCTGTCCCCCCGACTCGTCTCCAGTCCTGAACAGGATCCGGACCAAACAACTCTCGATCCCCATGACCATCCTTTACGGGATGGAGCTTTTCGACAAAGCGGCGGGCGATCTACCCCTCTTAACCTCACGCACCGAGCTAGAGATCGCCGTAATCGGCGCCATGGAGTTCGAATTGAAGTACGGAGGCCTGGCGTGTTTCGAAGAGATTTTGCATAGTCTCCCTTCACTCCGTCGTCTCACGGTACGCCTCATTGGTCCCGAAATCGCCCTCGGAATCGTAGGACCTAAGGGCTTTAATCGAGAGGCGGTGTTTTGGGACCCCTGTGAGCTTTGCAAGGAGAAGGGAGTCGAGTTTGTGAGCACCATTCATCCGCAACTGTTCCATGACTACTTGAAGAAACCGATCTGGGTCAAACCAACGGATGCGGACAACGCGCGTGAAAACCAGTTGCCAGATATTGCTGTCGCGTTCGATTCTGGCATGGGATTGAATGTTGGCATGAAATCCGAATGGTCGAAGACGCTCGAAGCCCTTGCAGAGCACGGCGTTCCAACGCTTTGCACGTCCTTCTTAAAGAGAGAAGCCGAAGAGGACACCGACTACCTCGACTTGCACCGGTGTAAAGTCGTCATAGAACGACACATAAATCCATGGAGGAGCGAGGTCTTGACCAAAATGGTGTTCATGAGAAAAGGCTTTTTCTCCTATAATATGTACATTCAAGGTTTTAGGGGCGTGGCGGAAAGAGTTGAAGGATCTGGACTTACCAGAGGAGGGCCGCAGATCAACGCAGAAATGCTCTCTGTGCTGATGAA
Organism: Schizopora paradoxa; assembly: GCA_001020605.1. Lineage (NCBI taxonomy): Eukaryota > Fungi > Basidiomycota > Agaricomycetes > Hymenochaetales > Schizoporaceae > Schizopora > Schizopora paradoxa. The sequence goes on from KQ086022.1 coordinate 40,903, forward strand.
TGCAATGTTGGCACTTCGTGGGCTCGAGTCCGAAATGTAAAATGTCTTCGCCGGTTATAAATTTAAAAAGTGCTTGTACGACTGTGAATGAAAGATTACATTATTTTGACTTTGAGTGGATCTGTCTGAATTGCGACTCACTGAAGGACTTGCGCATTACCCTGAGTCATTGTTGGGGTCATAGGAATTTGAAGTAGCCATGGCCAGACTGCAGATCTTCTAGATGACACGTCATGGTTGGAGGTTTGGGGCCTATGTACTCCGCTTCCAAGAGCCTTCGACAGAATAAGCGGCTGAATCGTTCCTGAAGGAACACCAGAGATAGATATCCAAGCGCCGGCGTCAACTCCTACACTGGACTTCGACTTGTCAAGATACAGCAGGCATATTCAACTAGTAAAATAGCAGCACCGATTGAATCAGCCAAGAAATTTTATAGTTATCGACATGTCATACCAGAGTATGTGGCCTAGAGAATTCCCAAAAAGCGCCTAAGCTTGAGAATAAAGCCCATCAGACAGGATCTGCAATAGGAGTGCCAGTGACACGTACTGTAGACGATCAACATTTTCGCGAACACAAAACACCCGCCAAGCCTCGAGTGCTCGTCTTCATTGCTGGTTTTCTTTTTGATTCTTTTGAAGCAGTTATACGATGGCGACGTTCACGAAAGGGGAATGAAATCGTAAAGTAAGTACATGTATGATGTCTTGAACACGATGGTCAACATAGATCGCCGACAACTTGACCGCCCACGTAAACTTTGCGAAGCGCCCTTTCTTTTCTTCGGAGATGCGCCGTTCGTCCGCTTCCACTGGAAAATGTATCTTGAAGTTGAATTCGCTGAGTTGGATGATGATGGTTGGTGAAGAGTGAAGAGAGAGAGAGACGCGTCTCGAGTGGGCGCGAATTCGAATGTGGCCACGACGTCCATCACGATCATCGACTCCTGTGGACGACTACGACCCCATATTCCTTGCTTCACAATATTCAAGACATCGATGGCTGGTTTGGAGCGCTAAGGTCAAGAAACTGCGATATGAGTCTTCAAATCGCCTCAAGAGGCCCGTTAACTTGAATATAGAATCGCTGTTGAGATCACGGAGCCTTGGCCTACATCCACCTGGATTGTGAAGAAACGCCTCGAGGGAACTTACCGAACCCTTTTGAACGTGTCTTGCGAATGGATAATGAGGGGGACGGTTGAAGAACTCACTGGGAAGATTCGGCGTTCAGAGATTGCGGTTTGGTGCGTCTTGATGAACACTCTGACCGTTCATCGTCAAACGCTCTGGGTTCGGTATCTCATAGGAAACTCCATGGGTCATTGCTCGGTACACTTCGCACCATGAGTCTACATCGCCCTATTAAAAGCGTGAAAGTGCAGAAGGACGAAGAATCCGATTCCAGAAAAACGAGCAGGGCAGCGACGACCGGAGTCATAGATCCGCACATTTCCAGGTGAATAACAAGCCGAATCACGATTTCGAACTTCGGATGAACCCATTCCTATTCCTGAGGTCGATGGAAACGTGACCAAATCGCTATACGAACAAGAGCGCAATATGAACGGAGTTGGGGCGTTTCGAGAGCCTTTGGCGAATGCGGAAACTGTTCGACGATTTATTGGACGATTCGATCAGACAACTTGCAAAAGGTCAAACGTTGAGCTACTCTCACCTCAAGATCTACTCCCGACAAGCACTAGCAGCATTGCGAAAGACCCATGAGGTTTGAACATGGTCTTGCGAGGTGAATGATTTCTCGTGCCGACACATTGGAGAAGACATGGCGATTGCTAGTATTCGATCTTCAGACCATGATTAAGAACGATTCACCCGCCAATGATTGTATAGGTCGAAACTTACCAACTTTTCGCGCAACCTCTTGTCCTCTCTCTTCTCCCTCTCGACGTATCCGAATGTTTTCCTAATCGAACACTCCGGTATCCTTCGTCACCAGTCGGTCTTGCTTGAAGCGAACGTCCACGCGAATACGGGTTTTCCACTTGTGATTCGATCCGGGGTGGCTTTCCTTCTCCTGCTTTCGTTCTCGCATGTGCCTTATGAGGCTTGGATAGCATGTAAGCAAGGACTTTTCTTTCGTGAACCCGGAAGGCCGATACGTGAAGACCTTCTTCTCTGACTTGCAACTCAATGCGCTCTACGTGTCGTACGTCCCGAGATTACCGTCTTCCTAATATCCAGCCTTCTAGTAGGATTCGGGAGACCGTCGAGCGCATGTGCGATTAACGTGCTCGTGGGTCCCCCAATCGACACTATCCTGGCGATCTGAAAGAGATACTGATAGTCGCCCAAGGTATGTCAGGCAACATCGGCATACCTTGAAAAGGTGGGTGACTTACTTCGTTCGTTACATTTATCTGCATCTCCTAACAAGGCTTTAGAAACACAACTTTTGTCAGTGCAGCCGATGAGGACAAGCCGATGCTTCATACTCGCTTGAACGACTTACACCACATCGTTTTACGACTTCCACCTTCTTGTACCTCAATGTCGGGCTCAACTCACGAGAGTAGAAGGCATGTTCACTGAATGATCATTCGGACTAGAGGGTGACTGATATATGTTAAAAACAGTGTGGACGATGACTCCCCCGGTGCCGATTCGAAGGCGAAAATTTTTTTCTCCGCCATCTCCGCTTGAACATGGCGATGTTCGTTTAACGACCATTTTTTCGCCCATAACCCATACTATCCTCGTGCGCCAGTCTTCAACTCCTCATCTTCTCTGACGATGAACGGTGTTTCAATCTTCACCATTGATCAAGCGAAACGCTCAATCCTCGCAATACTTGGGTGCGTAGATCAATTCTGGTTCACTGCGCGAGAGCTTATCGTGCACAATCTACCAGCACTGCTTGCTTTGTCTGCCAAAAAGTCCCAGACGAACTTCTACGATGCCAACAATGCAAACGCCTCAGGTCAGTCAATCGCCCTTTGAAACATGCCGCATTAGCACTGAGACCACCTTTCATTATTAGCTATTGCAGCGACGCATGCAAATCCTCGGACCTTGCGTCGCATGAAAAGTAAGTATATTCGTCTCGCAAAGGTGTCATTATCTCATACAAGGAACTTCAGGATCTGCTTGCCCCTACAGCGAGCACCGTTGTCGACTCCATCCCACAAACGTCGAATGGTGTTCGGGAGAGGAGACACTCCGTACGACCTCGAACCGGAAGTATTCCTACTTTTCGCCGAAGAGGAAAAGGTCTTCATGCAGATGGTCGGTGATGACTATTCTCGTGCGCATCGCGATCTCCTCCTGTACGAACCGCGCTGCGCGGTCTGCCTAAAATCCGCCGACGACATGCGCAATCTTTATGACTCAACGTACACTTCGCTTCTTCACTGTCCGGATTGCCGTGCAGCCTTTGTGTGCAGTGAAGACCATCGAGCTGAATATCGTGATGAGCATTATAAATCGCTCGAGGACGGGAAACTCACAGAGTGCGAATTGAATCAACGTGCGTATGAAGACTCTGTGGAAATCATTACGCAAGGTTGGACGAAGTCAGAGACCTTGTGGTTTCCGATGCGGCGCAAGATCGAATATTCCCCACTGCCTTCCTCCTGGGACGAGTGGTTCGCAGATCCCATCAACATCTGCCCTTCCGACTCGTCGCCGGTGCTGAATAGAATTCGCACGAAACAGTTATCGATCCCTCTGACCATCTTGTATGGCATGGAGCTGTTCGACAAGGCAGCCGGGGATCTACCCTCGTTATCCTCTCGAATAGAGCTCGAGATTGCTGTCATCGGTGCTATGGAATACGAATTGCATTACGGAGGTCTGGCCTACTTTGAGGAGATTTTACACAGTCTCCCTCGGCTGCGGCGTCTTACCTTACGCTTCATCGGACCCCAAGTTAATCGTGGGTTGGTAAAGCCCGATGGAAAGAATCAAGAAGTACTAAAGTGGGTTCCATGCGCGCTCTGCCACGAAAAGGGCATCCAGTTCGTGCACTCCATTCACGCAGTACTGTTCCACGACTACGTGAAAAAGGGTACTGCTGTTGCCGCCGAAGATGGAGGTCCCGCATTCAAATGGCCTGACCTTGCTGTCGTGTTCAACTCTGGGATGGGTTTGAATCATTACAAGAGATCGGATTGGTCTCCGACTCTCGAGGTACTCGCAGAGAACGGCGTTCCGACGCTCTGCACGTCCTTCTTGGAAAGAGAGGCCGAGGAGGATGAAAACTACCTCACCAACCACAGGTGCAACATCGTTATCAAGCGCCACAAGAATCCTTGGAGGAGCGAGGTGTTGACGAAGATGGTGTTAATGAGGAAGCACTTCTTCACGTACAATGGCTTCGTACAAGGGTTTAGGGGATTGGTAGAAGGAAAAGGAGCGCGTCCTGGTCTGTTGATAGACGAGGAGAAGATGCTTGATATACTGCAACAGCTAGTATTGGCGACTCAAATATATGGAGTTGGCAAGTCATAAGCATTGTCTTCTGTATAGATGAAGAACATATGTAGCTCTACAGAATTTGTATTGTCGCGTTCTATTCTATTCGGAGTTCTGATTTTCCGACAATGTTAGATCCACCGCGTCGAAACTCCGAAGTCACAGCCACGACAATAAAGACGCGATTCATCATGTGATGAGTGAGTAGATGCTTGGAAAGGTCATAATTTGCGTAGTTGCTGGACGTCCATTCGTTTTTCCAACATCGACAGAAGTGGGAAAAGAGGATGCTGGAATCCGAAGGCTACAGTCTGCCAATGTGTCGTAAATCTATAAATTCAGCCGAGACTACTATATGCTCTCCCTGTTCGCGAAACAATCAATGAGGATGTTCATGCCCGCAAACCAGCTTGTTTACTTTGAGGATGCATCACAAGATATTGCCTCGTCGGCGGAGCTGAACACATGCTCGACGCAGCCATCGATTCTCCGTGAAGTTCTGCAGACCAGTTCGAGACGAGATGCTGCGGTGGCACAAAAGGATCTTCTGGAATTCGACGAGCCACCGGGGATTCCGGTGAAAGAAGGAGACCAGCCTCAGACGCTCTGTCAAAACCAGCCTCAGATCCAAGGCTTCTCGTCAGCCCGAACCTTGTCGTCTTTTTCGAGCGGAGTTTGGAACCTCGAGGCTGACCTGCAAAAGGCCTATAAAGGAGGGCAAGATTTTTGCCCTTCGTTCCCAAGCTGGTCAGTGAGCTCTCCTCCTACCACTACCTTCTCGAGCTCGCTCTCTCCCCCCCCCTTCTACTCACAACACCCACCGACGGTCGTCGCTCCCTCATCGGCGGGCGCACTGTCTTCTCTCCTTGCTGGCTTGCCTCAACGGCACCCAACGCTGGCTTGGGGAGGTGGCACAGAGAGGTGAGCATGCCCTTTCGACTCGATGGCTTACTGGACACAGCTGACGCGCCATCCTCTAGAGCACTCCGAGTCGCAATCAGATCGAGGGCGAATGCTGGCAGCCCCGTGGCACGTTTCGTCGATCGCTATCATCCCATCAGAGAACCCAGTCGGTAGCGCCGCCTGCGTAGAGTCCTGGGAGAAGCGGGTCTCGATGTCCTCTGGAACCCAGTCGCTAGGGGCGGTCTGCGTAGAGTCTATGACATCGAAGATTCGACGTGAGCGTGCCGTAGAGACAGCTTTGATTTGCGAGGTGCGTCGACACTTTCCTGTAGCTCTTGCATTCGTTGCTGACAATTCCCAGGGTTTGCAGCCAATGCGCCGCCCCTCGTCCCCTCCCCGCGTCCACCCTTCTGCATCCAAATCGCGATGTGCCGGTGGGGCCTGCCGCCGTCCCCGGTGGTCTGGCTGTCAACCTCAGGTCAACCGATATAGGTCGGAAGGCTTGTTGGAAGCGCGCGCCCCTTCGGAGTCCCCTCCTACCCATGAGCCGGTGTCGACCTGGGACTCTTCAACATATTCGTCGTCACTGTCGCGCGACCACGCTTTGCTGCAAGGCGAGGTCGTGGGGTCTGCCACCGAGGGTGGTGGGCTGCATTCATGCCTCGCAAGGGCTACAGCTCGTGCACTGCGGAGAGGTTTCGCTGGATTGTAAGTCCTTCCTTGCGTCGTTCTTGCCTTCCCAAGTCTAACATCGCGACGATATAGGGTCACAAAACGCTACGAGCGAGACCAAACCTGAGGCCTTCTCCACTCGCGCGTCCACTCTTCTGCATCAAAGTCCCGATGTGCCAGTGGTGCCCTCCACCGGGGGTGGTGTGGCTGCGATCCTCAGCTCGTCCGATATTGAGATCGGGCGGGTTGTTGGTAGCATGCGCACTGTCTATGTGTTCATAATCGAGGTAAATATCCTGTCTTCTCCTTTCTTTGACCGCGAGACTCACTATAACCCTCAGGGCCAGGATCTCCGGATTTTTAGAGGTGTTTTGTTGTCGCGATGGAAAGGTGCGTCCAGCATTCGAAACTTAGCAAAGGGCGTAGAATACTATTAGGTAGCTTGCCTTACTGCGAATATGGGTTCCTCTTCATGCACTCCAGTACTTCGAGTTCCTTGCTTTCGGAATGAATTTGGCCATTCTGTATATAAAAATCGGAGTTCGAGCATCTGAATCGAATCTCGTCATGAAAAATGGCAGCAGAGCATGAAAGACATGCCCACTTGGTATCCCTCGCCTGGACACAGGAGAGATTGCTTTTCGGCATGCAAGTTCGAAGAGAGCGAGCCTCTGAAAATCATGGATCTTCTTCTCTCCGACCATCTCATAGATGACTTTCGTTGCAATGGAAAGCTAAATCGCATACCCATACGCCAGTCGACCTGTCATTTCTGGGGGGTGGTTCGGGCGCGAACTCGAATTTGGCATGGGCAAGGGTCTTGAAGAGACGGGACATCGGAGCCTGCCGTCACTGCTGAAAGTTATTGACATCGTATTTCGTCGATTTGAAAGCACCTTACTGACGAGAGAGCGAACGAATCCGCAATGTGGTTGTGGTGGGTCGTGGTCAAACGAGGCGACGCGCCTTGAGCCGTGCCAAACATCGTCAACGTCAACGCGATCATCATCGTCGCGATGCCACAGTTGACCTCGACCATCACGAGGAGCACTCCAAAAGCCACTTTCAAGAGTCCTATTTGGTTGAAAGCTTTCATCCGGTTTCTTATTTGCGATGGTCTTCGTTTTGCCAGCAAGATCAGTCTCCGATACATTTAAAGCTGCCCCAGTGCACAGCGACCAACCGCTGGTGTCTGGAACGTCGAGCAATGCATGGGGAAAATGAGATTCATGGAAAGGCTTAAAGGGCATACCATCCGTGCGTACTTAAGAACTGGTACATTTAGAAGAGTTGTTGAACTTGAACCGGTGTTTTTGAAGGGGCCGACTTGAGATTGCCTCCTTTAAAGAGGGCATTCGCGCCGGATTGTCCACCATACAAGAACGATCTCTAGCCTAACGCTTCGTCAGATGCTTCGTGGACAATGTCTTGGCATATTTATCACCTTCGCTTCAAGCGCGAGCGTCCAGTTGCATACGATTTCAAAATGTGCATCCCACCCTACATATGGCCACTCTATCTCGACTTTTGACTGGACGGCGAGAGGACCAAAGACGGATTACGAAGAGGAACTGCGTTCACGAACCCGCACGCTTCCATTGAAGATACACAGGAAGTCTGATAGCCTAGTGCACTCCTGATGAGATTTAACGAGAACGAGCCAAATGCAATCCGTGGACAAGACGGTCTACAAAGGCTCGTCGTACCCGAATGGCCAGATCTTCAGACTTGTCAATTGACAATCCTGGCTTGAATGGAGATGGGAACATACGAGCCCGGTTGAGATGCCGTGTCTTTGATATAAGGAAGAATTAGATCAGTGAGCATTCGGATTTCAGAGTGCAGTCGATTCTCACCTGGAATCTGTCGGTCGGAGACTGGTGACTTCGCCTTGATTCTGTCGCATGGTCAAACGAAATTCATCGCGATCTCCTTCGCGCCATAGACCGAAACAAAGCTTCAGGATCTCTCCTGTTGACCTGTGAGCTGTGCATAGTAATTGTTATCGTAATGTACATAAACTTACCGTCCGAATTTTCCATCCTCCCCAGTGCTTCACCATCCTCTCACTGAAGCAATCACCGTTCAACCAGTACACCGAGTGCCCCTTTGTCGGCTTTCGTTCCTGCTGGGCGACCGCTACCTCATACGAAAGAAAAGTCGATGATTCCCCACTTTGCCGCTTCAAAAGAATATCCAGCCATAAGATCCAGTCCATTACTTATCGACCTTTCGTCCGGAATCCGGAACGTTAGCGTTGAACAAGCAACCTTTGTGATACGATCAACATGTGAGAGTAGACATTGTTCAAGTTTGGACGTTTTCTGACCTTCGATGCGTGTGCTGGGCAATCCACTCATCAAGGCTGCATCGACGTATTTTTGGTGAATTGAAAGTCAACTCCGGTGTCGTGGTTCTCGAGGCCCCTACGTCCGACGTCTTTCTGTGCCAAATGGGATGTGCAAGATGGCAATCTTCCGCGATTCTGCATGTCACGTCCGGTCCCAGTGCCCTTCTAGAGTCTGAACCTGTGTTCTAGCATAAGATATGACAAGTGACAGGCAGACCGTCTCGAATGGTGAGAGGCATACTCATTGTTTCGTATGATTGAAGTCTTTAAAGAGCCGTCAGCGTCAGACACGCTGGAGTCGGCGTGGCCAAAGCACTAAAGCTCAAACCGTGTCATCGTCATGCATTTACCTCAAATACTTGATCCCTGTGTTCAGCTTCGCTTGCATATCATAACGACTACTCGAACGGTGTGTTCTTTCGTAAATTTTTTTTGAAATGCATCGAATATATTCCAGGTTGTGGATCTACTGGACTCGAAGACTGAATTTTCGTTTTCAGCCAGCTCCGCTTAAATAGTCGGTCGAGACGACGGCTCTTCTTCCTTGTGTTCCCTCGCCCCTCTTCAAGTTCTTACCACCACCCGTAGGCCTTATCGTCTTGCATCAGTACAATTTCGACCTCCATCGTCTTAAGAAACAATGAACGGCGTCTCCATTTTTTCCGTTGATCATGCAAAGCGCTCTAATCTCGCCATATTTGGGTAAGTTACATGGTTCCCTCTATATCTCACTTTCTGCGCAAGCTTATCGCACAACAATCTACAGTACAGCATGCTTTCTCTGCTCCAAGATTCCAAGTGGCGAAATGGTACAGTGCCCTGTGTGCCAACGGTTAAGGTGAAACTATTTTACTTGTAAGACGATACACCTGTTTGACATACAAGTGCATCAGTTATTGCAGCATCGATTGTTTTCAAGCAGACATTGAATTTCACAAGATGTGAGGGGTTTCCACCTGCTTAAATTCGGCTCGTATATTGAAAGCATGTTTTAGCATCTGTGCACCCATCAAGATCGTAGCGACGCCGAGTTCTGCCACCGATCTCGCGGTCATCTTTAAAAGGGGACACCCTCCATACGAACTTGAACCCGACATAGGCCTACTTTTCCAAGAAGAGGCGACTTGGTTCCAGAGAATCCTCATGTACCATCTTAAAGTGGATTGTACACCCGTCCATCTCGATCTCCTCCTCTACAAACCCCGCTGTGCAATCTGCATGTGCTCCGCCTATGAGGTGCGCATAATGTACGAGCCGGAGTACAAATCGCTCCTTCACTGCCCCGACTGTCGTGCATCCTTTACCTGTTCCGAAAGGCATCGCGCTCTGCATTCAGACGAGCATCGTCGCGATCTCGAGAGAGACGAAGAACATACAGAGTGCGAGATGAATAAGCGCGCCTTCCAAGATTCCCTGGAGATCGTCTCCCGCGGCTGGACGATGACGGATACTCTATGGTTCCCAGTGCGCCATAAGAGCGAGTACGCTCCTTTACCATCTTCCTGGGCGGAATGGTTCGCGGATCCCTCCAACCTCTGTCCTCCAGATTCGTCCGCTGCACTCAATCGAGTTCGCACGAAACAGCTCTCAATTCCTATGACCATTCTATATGGCATGGAACAGTTCGATAGAGAGGCAGGGGACCTGCCCTTGCTTTCCTCTCGTACGGAATTAGAAATCGCCGTCGTAGGTGCTTGGGAATACGAACTCCTCTTTGGCGGTTTGACGGTCTTCGAGGAAATCTTACACTGTCTTCCTTCTTTACGCCGTCTCACTCTGCGTTTCGTTGGACCCGAGGTCGTCCACAAATTTATCGGACCTAATGGCGAGGAGCGAGAGACATTGGAATGGACGCCTTGCGCACTGTGCAAAGATAAAGGCGTCGAAATCGTACACTCCATTCATCCAGCGCTGTTCCACGAGTACGTCGAAGAGCACACCACGAAAGCCGCAGCAGGCGAGGGGCCGGAATTCCAATGGCCGGATCTCGCCGTTACGTTCAATTCTGGCATGGGTTTGTCGAGACATTTGGAGTCTGGATGGTCTCCGACAGTCGAAATGCTCGCAAAGAACAACGTGCCGACCATTTGCACGTCCTTCATCGCGAGGGAAGCTGAGGAAGACAATAATTTCCTTGGAAAGCATCATTGCGATATCGTCTTTGGGTATCACAAGAACCCATGGAGGAGCGAGGTTGTTACAAAGATGGTGCAGTCGAGAAGGGGGTTTTTCTCGTACAACAATTATGTCCAAGGATTCAGGGGATGGAGTGACGCGGAGTTTATCCCTCGTTGGAGCGTTCTCAGATCGCTGGAAGCGGCTGAACGTCGATACTCGTACCCTGATGTCTATCACAGGTAGTTCGATGCCTACATGATAAAGAGAGATATTGTAGATTTTACCATGTTTCGGTTTCGTAGTGTTTGCGCAACTGAAAGTGTCAGTTCATCAGGTAACTGGTCGAGACACAGTGTAACAAAATAAAGATATTTATTATAAATTTGCCCATCGGGGTATGTGTGATGAACTTATGGTAGTCTATTGGATTGATATGATATTCACGATCAAGCCGAACCTTTTCTTCAATGGCGGGATGCAAGACCCGCTTAGTTCGCACTTCTACCGCGAAGAACGCGCAGTGCGTTACTATGAAAGGGGCAATCAGAAGAGAGAACATGTCTGAACCGAGCCACAAGATCTGAGATTGAACAAATTGCTGGAAGTCCACGCCAGTAAACAGATCGCGATTCGAGGTCTGCACTTCACGATACACAGCCGATGATGCGACCAACGACTGAGATTGGATATATAGTTGAACTCGTTCGGCTGGTGGTCGTAGAGTAAATCCCTTTAGTTCTCCCCGACGGAGCTGCTTAACAAGGCGGAGGGGATGTCGAGCTCACTAAGAGCTGCAAGACGTCAAAGTGCGTGTTCTGTGATGACCAGTACCTTTCTTCTTTTGCAGCGCTCGCTAACCGTTGTGCCCTCGATCAGCTGCTAGCTGGCAGGGCAGAGTTCTCGCCTTCGTTTGAAGGCGTTCAGCAGGGCAGTTGCTGTCCGTCGTGAACATTGGTGTGTTCCTCTCTTCGCGCTCTTGGAGGGAATTGAAAGCACAAGACCGGAGAGTTATAGGCAGCTGGGCGAGGGGGTAAAGGAGAGCAGCGGGTATTTGACCACATCGCGTTCCGGGGCTTTGAAAGAGGGTGCACGTCTTCTAAACCATGTTCTTCGTAAATCATCCACCATCCACAGCATCTTCGATAATAGGAAGGATTGATATTATCGTCCTTCGATCGATATTGCCGTTCTGAATGTGTACCTCGATGTCGCCGTTGGGTACCCATCCGAACGAGTGGGGAAAGAGTAGGATGTAATTCCCCGCCTCGTATCTTGGGGTGAAAACGAGACATAAAAGCGCTTTCGCAGACAATTTTGAAGCGTCCAAGGCGTCCTAACTATGCGTTAAAGGAGAGTTGGATGTCAAACTTCGAGCAAGAACCTCGAAGAAGCAAACGCACCTTGGATGATCACGTTCAAACTCGTACTTCGCCGAAATGCAACACTGAGACCCAAACAATCGCCATTCCTCAAGAAAGCTACATCGTGTCGTTCTTAAACATCTCTCACTGCCGACCGTTATCGCGTGTGGTGTTTTGTTGGTGAGGAGTCCGTCAGAGGGAAGGGGTTGGTTTGACTCATCGACATCCCTCGAAACTGAATGAGAAAGACAGAAAATTAATTTAATAGCTTTCAACGTCCTTGGAAGCCTCCTCTTACCTTTAGAACATATTCTAAGTAGCAGACGGGGAGGTGGATGGCCATGATTCGGGGGAGCCGAGCGGTTGCAGTACTAGTATAGGAGAGGAAGACGCGTTCGACGCGGGTGGCCACACTTCCTTCTCCTTTCCTCCATCGTCGTCGTCGTCGACCATGGCCTCGAACGTGAGATTCCGGAATCAAAACAACTTCGGAAACTTCACCAAACGTTGCCTTTTGAATCGATGATGAGAGCCTCGATAATGAATAGCGATTCTTCAGCAAGATTTCCACCGAGAACACGATCGTCTGAAATCATGGAACATCGAGCGTGTCTGGCCTGTGGTCGATGGAAACGATAAGGAGTACCTCGATAGAGCGAATCTATATGTGCGGTATTTGGAGCTGGTATCTGAGCAAGAGAGCGGATGGGCTTGCTCATTACGGAGTTTTGTGCTCGTTGGTGAGTCTCCAACATTGCAATGCCCTAGCCACGGCGTTTTTGTTTGAAGCTTACAAGGCCATCGCTAGATGTCTTCAAATATCCATGTCCTTGACGTTCCATTTCGGTTCGGAAATCGCCCATGGGCGTGATATCGTCACAATCCGTAAAACTCATGGGGTAAAAAACTCGAAGACATCGAATTTTCTAGAAGACCAGAGATACAAGAAGGACAACGATGATTGAGACCACGAAAATGTACGCATCCGGGCGAAGGACTGATCTCGAAACCTCTTCAGAACCTATTATGAATCCACATAAGAGTGTTGACGCTGGTGGAACGACGAGTCCTTGACTCCTTGCGCCAATGAAGTTACTAAGCGTTTCGAACGACGATCTTGAGTCGAACGAAGTGCTCGAGCGCCCTTAAGCTGGGATCAAAAACTGCTTCAGTAACTTATCGAAGATATTAATCAGGGATTTCAATTTCTCTTACCAAAAGCTGACGAATGGTTTCAAGAGCTCGATGGCCGACTCTTTGCGTCAAGAACTGGAATGTCACATTGGGATGTGCTGGGGACTGCTGGATTTTTCAATTGTCAACCCGTACTCAAAGACGATTATCGCACTCAGGAAACTCACCATTTCACCGCGCACGAAACTGGCCTTTTCTCTCCTCTCTTGACGTCTATTCGAATGTACTGCCTCTGGGACAACTCAGCCGCCTTCGCCACTCGAGCTGTTTTTTCGCCTCGAACATCCCATCCGGCACGGCTAAGGTCTTCCAAGGTAGATTGTAAGTTTGCGCTCAATCCGAGTTATCTAGCTTGGGACAATCACCTGCGCGATGTGATTAGCATGCAGGCATAGATTCTGCTGAAGCCGAATGCCCTTGATACGTACGTGATGCCAACCACTTTTTGAGGCCGTGCGTCATTCATGGATTCCTAAGTGATTCTGATGCCTTGCCATTCAAAGTCCCTCAGTTTGGATCTCCAATCTCCTTGTTCTGTTGTATAGCGCAGAGCACTAGCGTTTTGGATGGAGTCCTTTGGTGCATGCGTGGTTCCTCTCATCGCTGGCCCTCCACAAACAATATCCAGGTATTCTAAAAACAAACATCCATTCAAAATGCGTCGGGCATAGACGAGAAGACCTCAAAGGTGAGTTACTCACCTTGAAACAACGTCGCGGTATTTCTTTACGATTCTCTGGCAAGGGTGTACGCAACTTTCGTCGATGCAGCCGAGCGGCAGTGCTCAAACTGTGACCATGTCCAATTTCCACGCATGTCTATTTCATGCCTTACTGGCCTCTCCTTATTTAGACGGTATGTTCAATCTTTACTTTTATTCGGACCGAGGGTTGACTGGCTCATATTGTCCCAGTCTGGAAGATGACTCCCTCGGCGCCGTTTTGAAGTCCCATTTTTTCCTTCTCCGCCGCCATCTCCGCTCTAATCTTGCGAGTACTCTTCAAGTACGCCTCCCTTTCGAATCGCCCCCAACTCTAGTCCCCACATCTTCAAGTGTTGGTCTTCAGTCTTCGCAACATCCCAGACAATGAACGGCGTATCTATCTTCAACCTCGACGAGGCGAAGTTCACCAATCTCGCCATACTTGGGTAAGTCGATCGAGCCGATCCTACCCCCGCAGATGCTTATCGTTTTGATCTCCAGCACTGCGTGCTTTGTCTGTCAGAATATTCCAGACGAGTTACTTCGATGCAAAAAGTGCTGGCGTGTAAGGTTAGTTGAAGTTCACTGAACGTCACCATATTCAAACTGACAGCGGCTTTTCCTCTCAGCTATCGCAGCGCTGCATGTCAAGCTGTCGACTCCGAGCAGCATAGGAAGTACGTTACATCGCCTCTCAAGTAATTTTTTCAAAAAATGTATTCAACCGATAATGCATGTAGGATCTGCTTGCCCTTGCAGCTTGCGCCGTCATCGACACCTCCCTCCTCACGCCGTGTTATGTTCGAGTCCTGGCGTTACCGCCAATCTGATGAAGAACGCAAAGGGGATATCTCCTTCTTGCATATTACGGAGAAAAAGATGTTCCTGGAGATGGTTGGTGAAAATAAATGTTCGATCATTCACCATGATCTCTTGTTGTATGGGCCACGCTGTGCGGTCTGCTTGCGCTCCGCCAACGATATGCGCAATGTATATGATCCGGAGTACTCGACACTCCTTCATTGTCTAGATTGCCGCGCGGCCTTTGCGTGCTCTGAAGATCATCGCACTCAGTACGCCGAGGAGCATGGCCACGAACTCGAGGACGGCGAGGAGTTTACGGAATGCGAGCTGAATAAGCGTGCGTATGAACACAGTCTCGAGATCGTTGCGCGCGGATGGACGAAGGGGGAGACGTTATGGTTTCCGGCGCGTCACAAAACCGACTACACTCCTTTGCCGTCTTCTTGGGAAGAGTGGTTCGCGGATCCTGCCAATCTCTGTCCCCCCGACTCGTCTCCAGTCCTGAACAGAATTCGGACTAAACAACTCTCGATCCCCATGACGATACTTTATGGGCTGGAGCTCTTCGACAAAGCAGCGGGCGATCTACCCCTCTTAACCTCGCGCACGGAGCTTGAGATCGCTGTCATCGGTCCTATGGAGTACGAGCTCAAGTATGGTGGCTTGGCATGCTTTGAAGAGATTTTGCACGCTCTCCCTTCACTTCGCCGCCTCACCGTGCGCTTTATCGGGCTCGAGTTGGTTTGTGGATTAATAGGAAAGGCGGGAGTCATTCAAGAGGCAAAAAAATGGTACCCCTGCGCAGTTTGCAAGGAAAAGGGTGTTGAACTCGTACCCACCTTCCACCCGCAACTGTTTCACGAATACGTCAAGGAACCCATGTGGATCAGGGTGGAGAACCCGCCTGCTTTCCGGTGGCCTGATTTAGCTGTCGCGTTCAACTCTGGCATGGGCCTGCTTCGCAGGCTGGAGAAATCAAGTTGGTCGCCGACGCTTAAACTGCTTGCGGAGAACGGTGTCCCGACGCTTTGTACTTCCTTTCTGAAGAGGGAGTCCTTGGAGGACGAGGATTGTCTGAAGATGCAGCGATGCAACATTGTCATTGAACGACAGAAGAACCCTTGGAGGAGCGAAGTCCTCACGAAGATGGTTTACACTTGGAAAGGGTTCTTCACCTACAATGGCTTCTTGCAAGGCTTCAGGGGTCTACGAGAAGGGGAAGAGAACTCTGAGGAGGGTGCCAGTCCTCCCATAGACATAGACGAAGAGCAGATGATTGCGATGATGATGGAACTATTTCCGTCACTGAAGTTGACCCTTGAGGCGCATCGAGAGTAACATTGCGGTGTTCGCTCCGGGGAGGAGGCCCGTCGACGCTACGGCTTCTACGTACTAGTACTAGTACTAGTAGCGTGCTTGCTCCCTTCGCCCCGTCGCACACACCATGCTAGAGCTTACGTATTTTCGCGAAAAACGTCTATAAGTATCGCAGTCCATGGAAAGAAAGATTATGAAGAGTCGACTTGTTCACTAGTAGTTCATGAATACAGTATTGCTTGAATCGTGCTCGCCAATACATTCTGTTATTTTTGTGAACTTATTCATTCATTCATTCATTCGAGTTGTTTACAGATATTCTACGAACGAGAGATATCGCTCAGAACGCGACAAGCTATAGATCCGTGAACAGAAGCTTAGAATTTGAACATGGATGGGCAGATGACAGCCGCAGAGCGACACGTACTGCAAACGACATCTAGAATCCAAAGTAATAAACGCCTCGAATTTTGGGTGCAAATTTATCATTCGCCCTCAGGATCGAAAGCACGTCTCCTGAAATCCTCGACGTGCATGCTGGAGGCCTAGCTGTTCTGCGGTCCCGCTTTCGAAATAAAATCACTTTTACAAATGACTTTGGAAAGACGAGCATCATGATTCCCCAGCGCGATGAAGGGGAGAATTACTTACTGGTCATGAATCGTTCGCGAAACTGTGGCAGGGATCCAGGAGCTTGCGAGTCGACATGTCAAATGGGAATCGTGGTTGAGAACAGATGAAGATTTACCAAGTCTATTCCCTCCACACAATCGTGCAGGCCACCCTTCAAGACACCAATTTCGTCTCGTCGTGGAGAGCCTCCTTTGCTGAAGTCTTTGATGGTACACGATGCCAGATCAAGAAGAGGGCGGCGAAAGTAAATTTGATGCAACAGCCCGGGTCCCATCTTTCTGAGTAAAATCGAAAGTAATTCAGTAGAACGAAAGAATACCTCGATAGCGATCTGCGATACCTTTTGGACATATTTGAATCTGTAGTCATGTCGACGCTGGAGACGTAGGGCGTTGGTGCACCAGTTTGTTGTGCCACACACCCTGACCGTGACCCCCAGGGCCGCACCGCGTCGACGATATCCTTGAACCTCAACGATCATGTCGACTACGTCTTTACCCAGGAATGCTGGGCTTCAATGCTTCAGCAGCTGATCCAAAATCGGGGCCTTTGTGACGACTCGTTGCATGTAACTTTCTCTTTGCGATCGTCTTTGATCAGCCACCAAGGCATCCTCTTCAAGACCTTGGGCGGCGCACCTTCGGTCGCATGGAATCGGCTGCAGCCATTTGAGATGTGATGGAAAGCGTAGAAGGAATGGAAAGGAGAAAGGGTACCTCATGTGCGTGTCGAAAACACTGTAGCTTCAAGTTTACGAGGAGCTAAGGGATCTTTCGTAGGGACCCCGAATTTGAAGTTTGAGATATCTGTTGTCGTCGGATCTGTCGTGTCCACAGAGAGAATTTCTGGTTAACATCTGCCAAAAACCCTTTGTCCTCGACGTCTCATTAGAAGGTGCTTCAACAAATTCTCGACGCAGATGGCATTTATTACCTTTGGTAGCGAATGGCAGTTCGCTTTGCGGTTTTCGCAGTCGGCGCGTTGAGACTTTTCCAAGATCGCGCCATTCATCTGAAGACACTGGGCAAAGAAGGCAAATTGAAGACTTGGATTCGACAACTGGCCAGGAGCACGACTAAGAACTGCGTTGCGCTCACGAACCCGCACGCTTCCAAGTCAAATAGAAAGCACGCAGAACGAACCCAGGATGATTCCGCTGCGTTTGCAATCGAGCCTATTGCGCTATGAAACTAGATGAATTACACGGCTTCATTGCGCAACCAATAGGTGGTATACCATTTCCCAGGACCTCAACCCAGCGGGGAGAACAAACGTTGTGACACATGCAGAAAGTGGTCCTAGTAAATAACAAATAATCCGTCCAGTAAGCGTCGGATTTGCAAATTATGAACTCACGCAGACACCTACGTGTATCGACCGGAGATTGGCGACATCGCTGATGAGGCTCGTGAAGCCAGCATATGGTCGTGCAAGCTCGGCGACCTATTCCTTGGGAACGACCAAGGCACCAGAAAGCTTCGGGATCGCTCATGATTGATCTTCGAGCTGTGCGTAGTAGCCATCATCGTATGCAAAAGAACAACTTACTGACTGGACTGCCTTTCCCTCTACTCTCCTCGTTACTCTCGCAGTGATATGGAGACTCTGTCACTTGGAATCCGTATGGCTCCTTCTTTCGCTGCACAGTTCATTGAGAGAGTCATTGATGTCTGACTCCTCCATTGCTATTCTCGATTCAATAGTCCTAAGTCGCGGACCAGCTTGCTCTTCTGCACGATCTTGAATGCTTGTTGGCCAACATTCTGTATGATATGTGAGCATAGATATCGCTTGAGAGCAACGTTTTCCTGACCTTTCATATGGCATGCCGTTTATCCTCGTCATGAAGCCTAAGTCCCCAAGCCCACAATCCCAACTTGTTCACTGTCTGCTTCGGTATCCAGATCTTCGAGACCTCCACGTCCGTCTACTCGATCTCGCATGATAGGCTTCGTACGATTGGAGTCTTCTGTGATTTCGTACTCTGCGTCCGCCGTCTCTTTCGTGGCCCTTAGATGATTGGTAGCTTGAAATGCAACGGTGTTGAAGAGAAAGGTGAGAGGCGTATTCTGTTGCTACATATTCACAGTTTCTGAAGAGTCGGTAGTGTCCGTCGCGTTTCCCTCGTGCCAGCACTAACGTGACCTGTGCCTCGACTGAAGCAATATCTCACATTTGCCTCATATATTCCATTCCCTTCGCTCGTTTTCTGTCTATCACACTGGTGTATGAGCGGTGAGTCCTTCCGAATTCTTTTTATTTGGAGCTCGTGAATTGTCATCCAAGTTGTGACTAACGGGACCGTTTCGAAGACGGGACTTTCCTTCTCCGCCAGCTCCGCCTCAATAGACGGTCGAGACGACGATCCGCCTTCCTCTTGTTCCCATCGCTCCTCTTCACACTCTTACCACCATCGATAGACTTCACCGTTGAGCATCAGCCTCTCCTTCCCGTGAAGAATGAACGCTGTATCGATTTTCACAGTCGATCAAGCAAAGCTTACCAGTCTTGCGCTACTTGGGTGCGTTTTTCGATTCGTACACATTTGCATGCATGAGCTTATCGTGATCCGATCGCCAGCACGGCATGTTTGACGTGCTCTAAGATTCCGGACGAACTCAAGCGATGCCCAATCTGTAGAGCTGTAAGGTCAGACAAGTTTCGCTGGGGAATAATCCAAATGGTCTACTGACGAGTCATTTGCATTCATTCTAGCTATTGCAGCAATGCGTGCCAAATCGGAGACCTCGAGTCACATATGAAGTAAGTTCTCAAGTCTTTTCCACGAGATTGTACACATATAGCATTTGACAGAACGTGTTCATTGTTGACGGTTGTCCCGATGTTACTTCCACTCGACGACCGTCGATACATATTTGAAAGGAGAAAGATCCCCTACGATCTTGAGATAGACATATCCATAATCTGTCGAGGAGATATCGGGACCATGAAAATGTTGTTACCGACAATTGGAGGGGAACTCACTAGCATCCACTGCGACCTCGTCAACTACAAACCGCGATGTGCGGTCTGCTTGTGCTCTGCTGACGACAAGCGCGCTTTGGAAGGCCCGGAGTATCCGCATCTCCTGCATTGTTCGGAATGTCGCGCAGCCTTTGCGTGTTCTGAACAGCACCGAGCTCAATATCTGAACGAACATTGCCAACAGCTGGAGAGAAATGAAAGCTTTACGGAGTGCGAAATGAACAAGCGCGCCTTTGAAGATTCTCTGGAGATCGTCACCCGCGGTTGGACATTATCGGAAACTTTGTGGTTCCCGGTGCGCCACAAGAGCGAGTACGCTCCTTTACCATCTTCCTGGACCGAATGGTTCGCGGACCCCTCCAACCTCTGCCCTCCAAGCTCGTCCGCTGCTCTCAATAGAGTTCGGACGAAGCAACTTTCTATTCCGATGACCATTCTATATGGCATGGAGCAGTTCGATAGAGAGGCGGGGGATCTGCCCTTGCTTTCCTCTCGAACGGAGTTAGAGATCGCCGTCGTAGGTGCTTGGGAATACGAACTCCTCTTTGGCGGTTTGACGGTCTTCGAAGAAATCTTACACTGTCTTCCTTCCTTACGCCGTGTCACTCTGCACTTCGTTGGACCCGATGTCGCCAGCAAGTTTGTTGGGCCCAATGGCGAAGATCGAGAGACCTTGGAATGGCTACCATGCGCTCTTTGCAAAGAAAAGGGCGTCGAGATATTGCATACTATACACCCAACACTATTCCACAATTACGCGGAGGAGTGCATCGCAAAGGCTGCCACCGGCGACGGACCGGCATTTCAATGGCCAGACATTGCTGTCACGTTCAATTCTGGTATGGGTTTAGCTGTAGGGATGAAATCAGGATGGTCCCCAACGTTAGAGATGCTTGCGAAGAATGGCGTCCCGACTATCTGTACGTCCTTCTTGGAGAGAGAAGCTGAGGAGGACGACAATTTTCTCAGAAGGCACCATTGCAATATGGTCTTTAGGTTCCACAAGAATCCGTGGAGGAGTGAGGCCGTCACGAAGATGTTGCAAACAAGGAAAGGATTCTTCTCATACAACAATTTTGTTCAAGGCTTCAGGGGATGGACTGATAGGAGATATTTCCCTCGGTGGGATGTTCGCAACATGCTTGCGCGTGGTTCTCGTGATTAATATTTTGGATGAAAAAAGGTTTAGAACATTTCTGTCAAATAAAAAGAAGATAAATGTGTCGATATTAAATGTTTCAACGTGCGCTTGATGTACTCTGGTTTCTCCAACACCCATGTACATCATGATTTGTAAATGACCGTGCTGCTTTCCCGACGTCATATCCTCCTTTGGTCTACCAAGTCTTCCTAATTCATTTGATTTGGTATGCAATCAGATATGCAAGCAGATCACAGCACGTACTTTGGCTCGAGTAAGCTTCCGAGTCTGCGCTGGCGGTAACGTTCATCATCCGTGTGGTTATCATAAAATGACGACGTCGCGAAGGACCCAAATACTGCAGGGTGTTTCTCGATTCATCTGGGGTATGGATACGAGAATACGAGAGCGCTGCTGATAGCCTTTTACATGGCGTTCGAGTTCAATATTCGGCGCTTGCCGACAGAACTTGAGGCGCCCGATATGAGCCAAACGAGTTGTTTGGTCCAGCTGTTCTGCGCTATCGCTTTCGAAGACAAATGGCTCTGGAAAGACGAATATATCCAAGCGTGGTGAAGGGGACGATCACTCAGTGAATCGTTCGCGAAACTGAGACAGGGATCCAGGAGCTTGAGACTGACCGATGGCGACGTGCCAAAGTGAATTCATGGTTGAGAAGAGATGAAGTTTTGCGAAAGCTATTTCCTTCAAGGCAGACTCTTTCGAGACACCATTTTCGTATCTTCGTGGAGAACCTCCTTTGCTTGAGGTTTTGATGATACGCGATGCCACAGGCAGGCGACGGCGAACGTGCAATTTGGTGCAACAGCCTGGTTCCCATCTTTCTGAGTAAGTTTATAGAAGATATACCGAGCGAGCGATCTGCGATACCTTTTGGGCGTATTTGGATTCAGAATTGTAAATACAATCACGTCGACGCTGGAGATGGAGAACGATGGGCCGGGTGCACAAGCTTGTTGTGCCAACCCTGACCACGACGTCCAGGTCCACACCGCGTCAACGACATCCTACAACCATGTCGACCACGTCTTTCTCCGGGAGCGCCGAGTTTCAATGCGCCAGCAGCTGATCTAGATGTGTGCATTTGGGCCGACTCGTTGGATCTAAATTTCTCTTCTTGATTGTCTTCGATCAACCACCAAGGCGTTCTCCAAGTCAGACCCAACGACGGATCTTGAGCGACGCGGTTTCGATCCCATGCGACCTGCTGCATCCATTTGAGAGCCGTGCAAAAAGTGAAAAAGGAACGGGAAGGAGCAAGGATACCTTATGTGCGTAACGAGAACTTTGGCCCTTTGCGAAGAACTGAGGGACTAGCTTCTCGGTAGGAATACGTCTTTGAAGTTGAGGTTTCTGTTGTCTGCAATATCACGTCCAATGACACCTCGCGTTGCGGTGAACTGTCCGTCAAATACATCCTATCTTCGGCTTTTCGTCAGAAGCTGCTCAGAAACTTCGTCGATGCAGTTGGCATTTATCACCTTCGTGGACGAATAACTCGCGTTCGCTTTCGAAGCCGCCCTTTTGCATTTGACCGCAGTTGCTCCATTGATTGGAAATTAGAGGGAGGAAAATATGAGATTTCGAATGCGACAGATGGCCACAGGTACGACTAGGAATTGCGTTGCCCTCACGAACCCGCACGCTTCCAAGTCGGCGAAGAAAAGACCTCAAACCCAAGCCCAGGATGATTAGAATCGATCCTGTTGTGCTATCCAAGCAGGATGAACCACAAGATTCTATCGCACAACCAACAGATGATAAACCAGATCCCCTGACGGAAAGTCTATCACAAGCGAGGAGAACAAGTGTTGCAGCGTACGCAAAGAGTAGAGTGATTCTGAGACACGTCAGATACTTGATTCAGTAAGCGTCAAAATTGCAAATTGTGACCTCACCCAAAGATCTTTTTACTGGAGACTGGTGACTTCGTTGTTGTGGCTCCATATGGTTGTGCAAGCTCGGTGACCTGTTCCTTGCGCAAAGGATGAAAAGACAAGAAAACCTCGTGATCGCTCATGATGATCTTCGAGCTGTGCGTCGTAGCCATTATCATATAACATAGAACAACTCACTGACCGAACTATCCATTCTTTCTGCTCTCTTCGCCACGTTCACAGCGGTTTTGAGACGCCATCACTCGGAACACCGATGACTCCTTCCCTGGCCTATGATTTAGCCAGGCAACCTTCGTCGATAATGCCAAAGAAAACTCTGGTATCCAGCGCCGCCTCCGTCAGAGCTGACTATCTTCCTAGTCGTGCTTCAGCCACTATGACGCTCACATCAAGGACTAACAACCTGTTCAATATGTGAGCATGAACGTCGGTCAAGGTTAACGTTTTCCTGACCTTCCATACGGCATGCTGGACGCCCCAATGAAGCCTGAGTCCCCAAGCCCACAATACCAACTTGTTCACCGTCTGCTTCGGTATCTAGTTCTTCGAGATCATCACGTCCGTCTTCTCGATCTTGCATGATAGGCTTCGTTCGATTGGAGTCTTATGTGATTTCGTACTCTGCGTCCGCCGTCTCTTTCGTGCTCCTTAGATGGTCGATAGCTTGAAATGCATCGGTGTCGGCGATAAAGGTGAGAAGCGTACTCTGCTGTTTCATATTCGCAGTTTCTGAAGAGGCGGTAGTGTCCATCACTTTTCATTCGTGCCAGCACCAACGTGACCAAAGCATCGACTGAAGCATCGTCACGATCTCATATTCACCTCAAATATTTCATTCCCCTCGTTCGGTTTCTGTCTGTCATACGGGTATACAAGCGTTGTGTTCTTTCAAGTTTTTCTTCGGAAGCTCATGAATCGTCATCCAAGTTGTGACTCTTACGGGATCATCATGAAGACGGGATTTTCCGTCTCCGCCAGCTCCGCCTCAATAGACGGTCGAGAAGACGATCCGCCTTCCTCTTGTTCCCTCGCCCATCTTTTGACTCTTACCACCATTGATAGACTTCGGTCGTTGTACATCAGCCTTTCATTCCCGTAAAGAATGAACGGTGTGTCGATTTTCACGGTCGATCAAGCAAAGCTTACCAGTCTCGCGCTACTTGGGTGCGTTTTTCGATTCGTACACATTTGCATGCATGAGCTTATCGTGATCCGATCGCCAGCACGGCTTGTTTGACGTGCTCTAAGATCCCGGACGAACTAAAACGATGCCCAGTTTGCAAAGCTGTGAGGTTGTATAAGTTTTGTTGAAAATTAATCTAATGGCCTTCTGACGAGTTCTTTGCTTTTCCAGTTATTGCAGCGATACGTGCCAAATCGGAGACTTTGAGTCGCATTTCATGTAAGTTCTTGTGTTTTTTTCCACGAAACTGAACACATTCAAAAATGTCAGGACGTGTTCGATGCTGACGGTTGTCTCAATGTTACTCCCGCTGGAGGACCGTCAATACATATTTGAAAAGAGAAGAGTCCCCTACGATCTTGAGATAGACATCTCCTTGATCTGTCAAGGAAATATCAGGACCATGCAAATGGCGTTACCGAAAGTTGGAGGAGAACTTACTAGCATCCACTGTGACCTTGTCAACTACAAACCGCGGTGTGCTGTCTGCTTGTGCTCCGCCGACGACAAGCGCGCTTTGGAAGGCCCGGAGTATCCGCATCTCCTGCATTGTTCGGAATGTCGCGCCGCCTTTGCGTGTTCTGAGGACCACCGAGCTCAATACCTGAACGAACATTGCCAACAGCTGGAGAGAAATGAAAGCTTTACGGAGTGCGAAATGAACAAGCGCGCCTTTGAAGATTCTCTGGAGATCGTCACCCGCGGTTGGACATTATCGGAAACTTTGTGGTTTCCGATGCGCCATAAGAGCGAGTACGCTCCTTTACCCCCGTCCTGGGCCGAATGGTTCGCGGACCCCTCCAATCTCTGCCCTCCAGACTCGTCCGCTGCTCTCAACAGAGTTCGCACCAAACAACTTTCTATCCCAATGACTGTCCTCTACGGTATGGAGCATTTTGACGGAGCGGCGGGCGATCTGCCCTTGCTTTCCTCTCGCACGGAGCTAGAGATTGCCGTCGTTGGTGCCTCCGACTTCGAACTCCGTTTCGGAGGTCTGACGGTCTTTGAAGAAATCCTTCATTGTCTTCCTTCTTTACGCCGTCTCACTCTGCGCTTCATTGGACCCGGAGTTGTACGCAAACTTGTTGGGTCCGATGGCGAAGATCGAGAGACCTTGGAATGGGTCCCATGCGCATTCTGCAAAGAAAAGGGTGTCGAGATCCTGCATACCATACATCCAGAATTGTTCCACAATCACGCGGAGGAATGCATCGCAAAGGCCGCAACCGGCGACGGACCCGCATTTCGATGGCCAGACATTGCCGTCACGTTCAATTCTGGTATGGGTTTGGCTGTAGGGATGAAATCAGAATGGTCACCAACGTTGGAAATGCTTGCGAAGAATGGCGTTCCGACTATTTGTACGTCCTTCTTGGAGAGAGAAGCTGAGGAGGACGACAATTTCCTCAGAAGACACCATTGCAATGTGGTCTTTAGGTTTCACAAGAACCCGTGGAGGAGCGAGGCCGTCGCGAAGATGTTGTATACAAGGAAAGGCTTTTTCTCTTACAACAATTTTGTTCAAGGCTTTAGGGGATGGTCTGATAGCAGTTATTTCCCTCGGTGGGATGTTCGCAACTTTCTCGCCCGCGATTCTCGTGATGAATATTATGGATGAATAAAGGTTTGAAATATATATGTCAACTAAGAAGCTGATACGAGTGTAGATATTAAATGTTTCATTGTGCGCTACATGTACTTTGGTTTCTCCAACACCATGTACATCATGATTTGTAAATGACAACTAAAGCCTTCGAGTAAGCTTCCGCGCGGCCGGTAACTTTCATCATCCGTGTCGTTATTATAAAATGGCGACGTCGTGGGTGACGTCGCAAAGGACTCGAATGTTGCAGGTTGAAGTTAAACTTCTCAAGTTGTCTCTCGAGTCAATTGGGGGATGGATAGTACGAGAATACGAGAGCGCCGCCAACAACTGGCCGCCAATAGCCTTTTACATGGAGTTCGAGTTCGATATTCGGCGCTTGCTGACAGAACTCGAGGCTGTCAGGCGCCCGACATGAGCCGAACAAGTTGGATCGCCTTCGAAAACAAAAGGCTTTGGAAAGACGAGCATATCCAAGCGCGATGAAGGGGACGAACACTTAGTGAATCGTTGGAAACCGAGGCAGGGATCCAGGAGCTTGATCAATTGAGACTGTTGAGCCGACGTGTCAAATTTGAATCATGGTTGAGAACAGATGAAGTTTTACCACCAAAGCCCTCCGAAAAATCCAAACCACCATCATTTATGCCAACCTGATAGAAACCATTTTCATGTCATTGTGGAGAGCCCCCTTTGGTGGAGACTTTGATGGTACGCGATGCCACTGCGGGCGGTCAAGAAACGGACGGCGAACGCCCCAAATTTCTGAGTAAAACGACACTTGGTCAGTTCGACAAAGGTTTACCTCGTAAACGACCTGCAGTACCTTTTGGACGTGTTTGAATTCGTAGACACGGTCACGTCGACGCTGAGGATGTAGGGCCGGGTGCACGAGTTTGTTGTGCCACACACCCTGACCATGACCTCCAGGCCCGCACCGCGTCAACGACATCCTTGAACCTCGACAACCATGTTGGCTTCGTCCTATCCAAGAGCGTTGGGTTTCAATGCTTCAGCGCGGAAGCTAGAAGCGTGCCTTTGCATGGGCGTTCAACTTTCTGTTCGCGATTGTCTTTGATCGACCGCCACGGCGTTCCAGGTCGGACCCAACGACAGACTTGGAGCGACGAGGTCATATCTGCATGCCACCTGCTGCATCCGTTTGAGAGTCGTGCAAAAGAGTAAAGGAACGGGGAGGAGAAAGGATATCTTTCGTGCGTATAGAAAACTTTGGCACTTTGCGAAGAACTGAGGATTCGCTTCTCGTAGGAATCCACGTCTTTGAACTTTGAGGTTTCTGTTGTTGGCAATGCCACGTCCGATGAGACCTCACGTTGAACTGTCCGTCAAACACACTCTATTTCAGCTTTTCATTAGAATTCGCTTAAGCATTTCCTAGACGCAGTTGAAATTTATTACCTTGATGGTCGAGTTGCTTGCATTCGCTTTCGACGTGGCCCGTTGGGATTTGACTCGGAAGATACGGGAAGAAAATTAGGAGGATTTGAATGTGACAGATGGAAAGAGGTACGACTAGGAATCGCGCTGCCCTCACGAACCCGCACGCTTCCAGGTCAACGAAGAAAACCCCTCGAAACCAGCTCCATGATTCAGATTCCGCAGGGGTTGTCGACCAGAATCGAGCCTGTTGTGCTATCGAAACATGGATTGCACGACTCCATCGCGCAACTAATAAACAGTATACCGGATTTCCTGTCCGAAACTCCTACTCGAGCGAGAAGAACGAGCGATTCGGCACTTGCAAAGAGAAGTCCTAATA
The DNA here is from genome assembly GCA_001020605.1 of Schizopora paradoxa. Lineage (NCBI taxonomy): Eukaryota > Fungi > Basidiomycota > Agaricomycetes > Hymenochaetales > Schizoporaceae > Schizopora > Schizopora paradoxa. The sequence goes on from KQ086022.1 coordinate 68,005, forward strand.
AATAACGAAATTCATTCAGTAAGCGTCAGGAATGTAAACTTGACCTCACCCAGAGATTCATCGATTGGAGACTTGGGACGTCGTTGGTCTGGCTTGTGAAGCCAAATCATGGTGGTGCAAGCTCGACGACCTATTCCTTGCGCAAACGTCCAAAATACCAGAAAGCTTCGGGATCGCTCATGATTGATCTTCGAGCTGTGCGTCGTAGCCATTACCATATAGTAAAGAACAACTTACTGACTGAACTGCCAATGCCTTTGGCTCTCCTCGCTACTCTCGTAATGGGATGGAGACTCCGTCACTCAAAGCGCCTACTATGGTTCCTTCTTCCGTTGCATTCAGCAGAGGAGATGTTAGTATCTGACTCCGCCATCGCCATTCTCGATTCATCATAATCAGTTCTAAGTCGTGGATCAGCTTGCTCCTCGCATGATCAAGAATGCCTGAGGCGGTGGGCCATGGCCAACATTCTGCATGACATGTGAGCATGGACGAATGTCGAGGTTGACTCTTTCCTGACCTTTCATTCGACATGCTGGGCATCCCAATCATAAATCTGGAGGCCTCAACCTCGTAACCTCGACCTATTCACCGTCTTGTTCGTACTCCTCGAGACCTCAGCGTCCGTTCACTCGATCTTGCATGCGAGGATTGGATTCTTCTGTGAATTCGTACTCTGCGACTATCGTGTCTTTTGCGGTCATTTGATGTACTGTCGCTTGCATTGGTGTTGCTGAGAAAGGTGAGAGGCGTACTCTGTTACTTCAAATCTGCAGTTTCTGAGGAATCGGTAGCGTCAGCGATTTCCCACTCGTGCCAGCACCAACGTGACCGATGCGACGACTTACATTCGCCTCAAGCATCTCATCTCTTCGTTCGTATCCTTCACCCATTTGTTATGCTTAGTACGCAAATGGTGTGTTCTTGCATATTCATTTTAATTGTGGAATGCGCTTACAACAACATCAAGTTGTGACTCTACCGGAACCGTCAGAAGACGGGAGTTTCCTTCTCCGCCAGCTCCGATTCAAATAGACAGTCGAAACAACGGTTCGTCTTCCTCATGTTCCCTCGCCCCTTTTCAATCTCTAACGACCACCTGAAGGCCTTAACGTTGAGCATCAACCCTTCCTCTTCGTAAGAATGAACCTTGTCTCGATTTTCACGGTCGATCAAGCAAAGCTCTCGAGTCTCGCGCTACTTGGGTGCGTTGCATAACTTACACATCTTTGCATGAACTTACCATAATCCGATCGATCGCCAGCACCGCATGCTTGACGTGTTCAAAAATCCCAGAAGAACTGAAGCGATGCCCAAATTGCAAAGCTGTAAGGTCAGACAAGTCCTGCTGAGAGATAATACGCATGGTCATTGACACGAGTCTTTTGCTTTTCCAGCTATTGCAACGATGCGTGCCGAATCGGAGATTTCGAGTCGCATATGGAGTAAGTTGGGTTGTCTCTGTCAACGAAATCTTACACATTTAGGTGATTTCAGGATGTGTGCATTGCTGACAGTTATCCCAACGTTACTTCCACTGGATCAACGCCGTTACGTCTTTATAAGAACGGTCCCTTACGATCTCGAAATAGACATCTCCCTAATGTGCCAGCACGAAATCGAGAGTATGCAAATGGTCTTACCAAAAATCGGCAGACAAGTCACCGGCATCCACCGCGACCTTGTCAACTACAAACCACGGTGCGCGGTGTGCTTGAAGTCCGCCTACGATAAACGCGCTTTGGAAGATCCAGAGTATTCGAATCTCCTGCACTGTCCGGATTGCCGCGCGGCCTTTGCTTGTTCTGAAGAGCACCGTGCTCAATACCTGAACGAGCATTCCCGCCAGCTAGAGAGAAACGAAACTTTTACGGAGTGCGAAATGAACAAGCGCGCCTACGAAAACACTCTGGAGATCGTCACTCGCGGTTGGACGATGACGGAAACCATATGGTTCCCAGTGCGCCGTAAGAGCGAATACGCTCCTCTACCATCTTCCTGGGACGAATGGTTCGCGGATCCCTCTAACCTGGTCCCTCCGGACTCTTCCGCTGCTCTCAATAGAGTACGCACAAAACAGCTATCTATCCCTATGACCATTCTGTACGGCATGGAGCAATTCGACAGAGAGGCGGGTGGTCTACCTTTGCTTTCCTCTCGAACGGAGTTAGAGATTGCCGTCGTTGGTGCCCACGACTTCGAACTCCGTCTCGGGGGTCTGACGGTCTTCGAAGAAATCTTGCACATCCTTCCTTCCCTACGCCGTCTCACTCTGCGCTTCGTTGGACCCGATGTCGTCCGCAAATTTGTTGGGTCCGACGGCGAAGAGCGAGAGACCTTGGAATGGGTCCCGTGCGCTCTCTGCAAAGAAAAGGGCGTCGAGATCGTACATACCATCCATGAGGCACTGTTCCACGATTATGCAGAGGAGTGCATCGCAAAGGCTGCCTCAGGCGACGGACCAGCATTCCAATGGTCAGACATCGCTGTTACATTCAACTCTGGCTTGGGTTTGCCGAGAAGCTTGTCTGATTGGTCTCCAACGTTGGAGATGCTTGCGAAGAACGGAGTCCCGACCATCTGCACGTCCTTCTTGGAGAGAGAAGCTGATGAGGACGACAATTCCCTCAGAAGGCACCATTGTAACATGGTCTTCAGGTTTCACAAGAACCCATGGAGGAGCGAGGTCGTCACGAAAATGTTGTGGACGACAAAGGGATATTTCTCGTACAATAATTTCGTTCAAGGCTTTAGGGGATGGTCTGATAGCAGATATTTCCCTCGGTGGGATGTTCGCGACTTTCTCGCCCGCGATTCTCGTGATGAATAAATACATGTACTTTGGAAGAAAAAGAGGTTGGAAAATTGATGTCAGATAAAAATTTGATACATGTATGATGCTAAAGCTTTCATTGTACAGTACTGTGGTTTCTCAACGTCGCTTTGATGTTCTTATTTTCGAGTTCGCCGTTCCAGCTTCCCCCAAGGCGGCAATCATCGGCGCTTGCAGCCTGAGCCTGAAGCTGTGCAGACGCCCAACATGAGCCAAACAACGGCGCAGTCGAACCTGTACAGCCAAACCACGATGACAACGGGACGCTCGCGACGTGACAACAGCCTCTAAAGCTTTTTCAAATCGTTTGAATCACACGAAGTTCAGGAGAATGAACTTCCGTAGCGTAGCGAAAGGGCAATTCAAAAATTTCAAACATATCCCGGACTCCGAACAAGTATCCCCATCTGAAGACAAAAACGATTCGGATTCATCTCTTTGCACTGATAAGCCCGGAGCGCGCCTTTCGTTGTGCCTTCAGGCTCATATTCCAAGGTTCCAATGGATTGAATGGTTGCAGAACGTGCATCAGCTGCGATCACCTCTCTTCCTGCACCGCGATCCACGCCACGCATTCACTCTCTGCGCACGCAGCAAATCGCAGTCGATTTTTCATATCGGCTCTTGATCGCCATCTGTTTCCGTGAAGTGCTCATCGCTTTCGCTTAATTTCCGTGAGCTGGATCCCCTTGTATAAAGAGGAGCGCAAACGCTTCACAAATCCCCATCATTGGTATTCGCTCTCATACATCGATCCACCCAACCCTCAGAAGCTTCGTATCTGGTCTTTTCTTCGCAATGGGTGCAGTGACGCTGGAGATAAGATTTCACTGTGGACGACGTGCTCACAAATTTCTTTAGCTCCCTTCAACCCACCTCCAGGCTTCGATGTTTTCACCGACTCGAACTACCACTATATTCCAACAGCAGGAGTTTGCATTGCGTTCATCGTGCTCTACTCAATAGCGACATGTGAGGTCCTTCCTCTGACGATCAAAAGATTTGAACTGACCTTTGCAAATTCAGTTGCACACTTCGTCGAGGCCGTTTACTTCAAGCTATGGTGGCTACTTCCAACCGCCGTTCTTGCCGGTCTTGGAGAGATTCTTGGGTGGTCAGGCCGCTACTGGTCTTCCTTCAACGGGGGAGTTCTTTCGACGCCATTTATGATACAGTCAGTGGACAGATGATTTTCGATTTTCATCCACTAAATTTGCGCTCTTTAGAATCTCGACGACCATCATTTCTCCGACCCCGTTCTTGGCCGCATACTTCATCATCCTTGGTCGATTAATACGCATCCTTGGTACTCAGTACAGCAGACTTAGTCCCAGACAATGTACGTCCTGAGTTCAACACCACACACGCATTGAAAGCTAACCATTCATATCCGTAGACACCATCGTTTTCTGCACGGCCGTAAGGATTATCATTAGTCTGAGATGATTATCCTCCTAATCTGTCTATGTTGCAGGATGTTGTTGCTTTGGTTGTACAAGCGCTTGGCGGTGGATTGGCATCGGGTGCTACCGATCCCACTCCAGGCGGAAACATCATGCTCGCGGGTATTGCGATCCAATTGTGTACGTTGAATTCCTCTGCAAAGCACTTAGAAAACCCTATCTCACCCCGCCTCTTACAGTCTTCCTCACGGTCTTCATGGCTCTCGCAATCGAATACTTCTACCGCCTATTGAACGATCTTCCCGTGCGCCGTGAAGAGACCCCTGCCAACAAGGTGTCTGATGGGTCAGAGTCTTCGCTCTCGCTCGAGAAAGGCAGGGCATTGTTGACGGGAAAGACGAGGGTCTTTGTGATCGGGGCGTTCGTCAGCTGCTTCTTCCTCTTCGTCCGGTACGTCGAATCATTTGGAGTTGCGTTGAAGAGTCTTACTTAACGAATTTCCTACCAGTGCTATCTACCGTCTCATTGAGCTGTCAGACGGGTGGAATGGCACGGTCATCGCTACTCAATGGTACTTCGGTGAGTATCTTGTGGTTTTGTTGAGTTGTAACGCGGGACTAACCAAATTCATTATAGACGTTTTCGACGGTGCTATGGTTGTGTCCGCGATGCTCATCCTCAACGTCCTCCATCCCGGATATATGATTTTTTCACGATCTTCATGAGCTAGAGCTTCGTTCACGCCTTTCACTGCTTTGATTAATTGGAGTAAATTATTCATGGACATTGCATTACCATTACGGACACTTCCATTCCCTCACTTGTTGATAGATCTAGAACAGCATTGTAGATAAAAGCATTCGCGTGTCATGATACAGATCCAGATGCGCAATTTCTCTGAATAGTAATACATTCATAAACTTAACCAAGACTTGGAGCCGCTGTGCTTGTGATCGGAAGAAGGCGCTTCGTGCAATTCGAAGCTGCTTGTTCCGTCGTCTGAGTCGACAGAGGTAACCGAATCATTCACTACTTCTAGGGTGCTCGCACCCAGCCAGCTGTTTCGCCTTTGACGTTTTGCGGAAAACGAGGTGATGCTGCGTTGACCGTCTCCGAATTCGGTTTTGTCTGAGTAGCTTCTGAGGTGCAATGTCAGCCTGTTTACGGAGACGCAGACCAACCTATATCAACGAGAGATGTCAGGATATTATGAGGCGTGAAGAGCGAAAGGGAACTGACGCGAGCGACGGCCTTTGGAGAAAATGCAATTAAAAATCATACACGATAATACTTGCATAACCGACGTACCCTCCCATGGCAGACTTGAGACTTGGCTGTCAAGTACGCATTTAATGCATGATAAATCGAGGAGTGCTCTGATACCTACCGGTGCAAAGATAAGCATAAACGTCCAAGTGAGGTACGTCGCCACGTTCAACCTTTGAATCGATCAATCTAAAAGCCGAAATAATAAGCCGAAATTCGACGTACATATAATATGCAAGCCCTTGCTTGGCGATGAGGGTGACAAGTCCACTGTTGCTCTGCCTTCGTGCCTTGTAAAGAATCAAGGACAACGTGACAGTGTCAAAGATAGCCTGGAATATTTGACCCAATGACGTTTCGATGCTCGTCCTGCTCGCCAAAAATACATCAAGAGAAGCGGAAGCGCTCATTGATTCTCGTACTTACAGCCTGCTCGATACTTGAGTCAAACAGACTGGAGATAACATTGCGAGGTCAATAACTAGGCAAAAACACTTCAAGATGAACGTTCTTACAGCGCATCGTTGGGACGTTGTCAAGTTCCGGATAGCCCAAGGGCCCAAACGTAGAAACTTATGTGACTGTTAGCATGTCATCTAGGGAAATTAGTCGACAATCAAGAACTCACTTCGGGTTACGGAAGGCAATATATCAATCCAAAGACTAACGCCCAACTGTGCGAGGATGAATATGAGCAGTGCGAATCCGAGCTTTTTGTTCCTTTCGTATAGAGCATATATGCTATTGTGGATGTTAGATCGGAGGAATAGGAAGGGAATAAGAAGCTTACCGTAGCGCTATCATGCAGTCCGGCAGTGCTGTCAATGCAGCACCTCCGCCGATTGGAATAATTAGAAGTATTCGTTCGCATCTTCAGGCACGTTAGCTTTTCTTTCCTTGTCGATGTCACGGTGAGGGTAACGACGCACAACTGCAGTCGAAGTTTATTTAGCAATGGTAATTTGGCACAGTGAGCACTAAGCAACAACGTACCGTGGTATTGGTGAATTGATTGACGGGGTCGACGAATACTTACGAAAGAACGGGCCGTGAGCGTGGCGGCCATAAGGGAAGTCATACATGTACTCACCGAATTGTGAGAAGGTCATGAAGAATATGAAATAGTAGCGCGTCTGAACGGTGATGAGTGATGAGTGAAACTTGTAGCTAGAGCACTTTGCGCACCAGGAAAAATAAAACGGTCACTGGATTTCGGTAATATAAGCTTGTTGTGGATCTTCACATGTACGACTAGTCAATGGTAAGCACGTACCTGCGCTGAATTTCCGCTTCCAGATATATTCGATCTATCCCAATATTTCGATTAGGCGTTTAGAACATTGCTATTCGAGGAGTACGGTACCTCAATATCGAGTGTCAATAAATGGTCGTAAAACACGATCCCCAAGGCTGCATAATGCGTAAACTGCAATATGTAAGTGTAGGCGTTCTTCGATGAAGTCCGACGTTATTATTCACCTTCGTCTGCAGGCTATCAGGAACGATTAAGAGAGGTCAAAATAAAGGTGTAATAAATGCTTACACTCCATTACCTGCTTCTATAATAGCAGCAAGCACTGCGGGGGGCGGTTGGGACATTTGCTCTATCGGATATCCAGGGGCAGATCTCCAGGAGATGGAGCGCCTAATCACTCGCTGTCCAAGCCGATTCTCTTATAAAGTTCGCGAGGTTGAATATGTGTTCCTCGTCCGGTAATATGGTTCAATTCGCATCCCACAGTGGGTTCGGAATTTCGATCGTCGAGTGAGCGTTTGTGCCATCTGCCTCCAATATCGAGAGCTTGATGCTGAGACTAGAGAGGATTGGTCAGGAGTGTCGCTTCTTGATAACGGTCGTGCAGATGCAGTCATAAAGTTCTCATCTGGAGAAGGAGATGTGAGCCTGAGCGCCACAAACGCGAAGGCATTTGAGAGAAGTGGAGGGCAACGTAAGGAAAGAAGATCATGGCCACTTTGCACCCACCTATCTGAAAGATCATCAACTTGATCAAAGGCACTCCCATGCAACTCGTCAATCAGAAATAGTGCTTAATATCCAGTGCAGCGGCACATCTCGACGACGGGAGCAATCGAAGTGCATAAACAGCCACGCCCGTCTAAATCAGCAAAAGTCAAGAATAGGAAGAATGTGTCTTCGAATACATTGACGTATGACGCACCTCAGTTGCATTAGCTACAGGAGCTCTACCAAAAAAAAACGATATGAGACGTTATCAGCACCTAGATTTCGACGCGACACTGGTGTGTTCGAAGAGCACGGGTTTCCAATCAAAATCCTCGCGGACCGCTGACTTTGCAACCGGGATGATGATCGCAAATCCCTCCATCTCATCTCAGTCCATGCCTTGTGACCTCATGTATGAGATATGGCTCCTACACGAACTTCTCGCCCAAGAATTCAAACTATTAATAGGGATAGCACAAACTGCAACATTTTTACTCACCGCTAAGGGATGCGGGTACAGTGAAGTTTAATGTGCTCACGAGTTTGGGAGATCTATTCCATTTCGACCGTTTCGAGCCCTCGATCAATTGAGAAGTCCATGCATACTGCTCGAAGGTTGGTCATTGAAGTCCGCCAGGTCGATTCACATTGATTCACATTCGCAAAGTCCACGCGGAACCTGCTCGAGCAGTCGCTTGGGCTTGCGCAAAATGCTCCACTTTTTTTAAGAATGTCCTCCTTCTTTGGAGCTCCTATTTCTTCAAAGGATATATTCATTCATTCCTGAAAGGAATTGACAGAATCGTCGGGCAGTATTTTCAAGTTTGAGTCGGTAACGAAGTTGGTTCGACCTCATGCCTCAAGCTGGAGAGAATCTGCTCCGCTGGTAAACGGAGATGAAGTCAGCTTGTAGTTCTAAAATTTCCGAGTAAAGGTCACCATCTGAGGTCTCGAAAATCCAGAAGCATTATCTTCTCGAAGATGAACGAGTCGTTCAAGGCAGGGGCTGAAAAAAAAGGTCCTCGAAAGGTGGCCCATCTCGCCGCGTGGCATTCACGTGTCGCTCACGTGTACACATTTTCTTGAATTCTTCGACTTTCAACCGAACGCGCTTTGTTCTTTTACCACCACGAGCATCACTACTAAACTTGATACGCTGACGAGAGATCACATATAGATCATACGTGGGCGAGAAACTATGCCTGGCCCCGGTAAACACAGGAAGAAACCGTCGAAAGCCCTGACACTTGCAAACGGGTCGAATCGATCAAACACATCCGCAAGCACGACTGTCATTCGCGTCATTGAGGACGCTCGTAGCTGGACTGATGCTGCTGATGCCGTATGCGTTCTACTGGAACTACCTAGTATGTATCATACCCTATTTTGAATGGAATTCAGAGGATAACATCTGATATTTCTATGTACTAGATTTAGAGACGCGAGGCGGGCTCAAGAAAGTCCATCGGGATTTTACAAACATATATAACAGGCTCGATGGCATCCTGACTCAACATGCTAAAAATGATAGAGTGGCAGGTACCATCATAAGTATTTTCACTAGGATGTGTTCGGATTCCATCCTACGAGACAAGCTGGTACGCGACAAAGGTGATGAAAGCTCTTTCTCAAAGTATATTTTACGAAGCTAATTATCTTTCCTATGATTAGATTTGATTTCAAAACTAATTCCACTCTTGGATAGGGAAGCCTGTAGGCTGCTGGTTTTGGAGGCTTTGTGTGCAATCACTCATCACGGAGGCGTAGAAGTTCGCGTTGAGATTGCGAAAAAGATGTCAACGCTCATCAGATTGCTCGAAGAGTTTCCCGACGACGCTTCTTGCGCTGAGCTAGCAATCGTTATTGTGGGTCACTCCGCAAGCGCGGTAGTCGGTAACGAGGCTCCACCAGATAAAAAACTCCTCAAGGCCATAGATATCCCTCGCCTTCTTCCATTGCTGATTTCCCAGCTAAAGCGCCCCGACGTCTCTTCTTTACTCGTGGATCACGCTCTTGAATTCTTTGTCAAGGCTACGCAGCACTGTAGCAAGGATTTCTTTGCGGTCCCTTCGTCTGTCAACTTCCTCATCGCATGCACTCGCTGCTCCGATATTCAAACTCGGAGTGTGTCGGTTTCTGCTCTCCTCAGGCTTCACGTGAGCAGCATGGAGAAGGAGGACTACACGATGGATCCGCACACGATGATGGAGAACTTGAAGCGCGGAGTCCCGAAGCACTTGAGCGACCCCATCATGTCGACGTGCGGTCCATACGAATCCGAGATGTACCGAACGCTGTACGCGTCGAGCGACTTCATGAAAGCGATGACCATGTACGCACAGGACCGCAATCGCGACATTTTCAAACTCGCCCTCGAAGTTGGACGATTGATCCTGATGACAGAGCACTCCGTACCGCAAGGCTATTTTCAATCTCAAAACGAAAGGACTGGAGAGTTCGAGATGATGGACCTCGGACTTCCATTCACTTATTGGGTCGACGCTCTGCCTGTATGCGCGAAGGAGCTCCGTGCGAGGGGGACGTCAGATATGTTGGACATGGCGGATATCATCGATCTGAAGTATATGGTGCTCAAGAACAGGACCGACGAGGCGCAGCCGATGGCAGAGCGTGCCATCCAACGCAACCCAAGAGTAGGGTTCTTTTACTACGTTCGTACTCTGGGGAGTAATCTCGAGGAAGGATTACGCGCAGCGAAGAAGGGGTCTAAATGTCCCAATCTTACGAGCTATGTCAAATATGCGATGCTGTTCCGGGGATTAGAGCACGCTGCATCTCTGGGGTTGAGGAGCTTGGAAGACGGCTGTAGCGGCGACAAGAGTTGGAACGAGGGTATCGCATTTATTATGTGCGCTTATGAAGACGCCAACGAGTTCATGAGATCCGCGTCTCCAGACAATCGAGGTATGAAGACCGTCGCGTGTCTTCAGCCATTGCTTGCCTTAATTGTCAAGGGCAATGAATATGGTCCGGATTTGCGCGAGCTTAGGGTAAGATCACTCAGTTCTGATTGAACAAGCTGACCGTATATTCTGACTTGTATAGGAAGCGAACGAGAAACTCAAGCTCGCGGAGGAATATGCAAAGTTTTTGGGCATTAAAGTCAAGAACACTGATATTCGTTTGGCCAGAAATGCTATCGTCTCGCGAATGGCGGCGGCCAGCTGCGAGTGGGACGAAACTATCTCCCGCTATAAATACGAAGGGAGTCGAGAGAAGTTGAAGAGCTTCAAGCCCGAGAAGGCGGAAGACGATCTTGCGTCGTGGTTAGAGAATGTAAACCTAGGTGACGAAGAGGGGTCTGTTCCGGACGCCACCACTACGCGGGGACATGAACACATGGCACACCCGAAGGTCAATCCGAACGATGTCGAACTCTACCGCTGTTCTTGGTGCAGGAACCCGAGTGCCGTGCTGAGAAAGTGCAGCAACTGCGAGACCGCTCGGTGATCAGATATAAATTTTCCTTCACGTTCTGCTATTTCTGACCACTCATCTTTTTCTCCAGGTACTGCGACGCTAATTGTCAAAAAGAACATTGGAGCACGCATAAGAAGGCGTGTAAAGGGAAAGCAAAATCTTGACGAATTGATGATGACTTACGCATGATTTTATGACATCTATAAGAAAACTATGTCTCTCTTTTGGATCATCTTTTGCCATGTACTTGTACAGACTACTGACAGAACTGACCTTCCTTACTTTTTCCGACTTTAAAAATTAAAGCCGTAGTTGCACAGCCATGAGAAAGAAGCGCTGGAACAGCGCTTACGAGCCTGTGAAGTTCGAGTGGACGTTGAACGCTTCGCGATCGGCAACACCTTCCTTCCGTACGCGTGTGGACACAATGCTTCTGCCTGCGCTTACCACCTCTTCCACTTACCATCACCATCCCAAGCTCTACGTGAACATCTATTTCAATGGACGAAGGGATGGGGAAGCCCTATCGTGACGAAAAGCTGCCAGTCAAAATACCTGAGTCGTCACTGGCGCTTCCTAGCGAACACTTAGAAACGCACCGAGAAGATGAACGCAAACGGACACCTCGGACGCGTTATCTAATTGCGACAATCATAGCAGCTTTATGGATGTGGTCAAGAGCTCTCGAGCTTTTCTCCAAGAGCTTCGACGTTCACGTAGCTCTTACGAGCTTGGTGAGTCGTCGAAAGACCTGACGATTTCGATTTCTATGCATAAATGACCATCAAACCTCACATAGGTTTCATCACATTCAACGATCGGGACAGTGAAATGGTTCAAGTGTGATACGGACGTTCCGGATGGTGTTGAGTGTGGTACAATCGAGTGCGTAAACAAAGCTAGATTACACTGCAAAGTATTTCGAAGTCTGACGATATTGGCAAAGTGTACCTCTGGATTACTTCAACGCGAGCAAGGGGACCAGTACGCTGGCCTTAGCTCGTTTGAATGCGACGAAAGAGAGGCGTGGAACTGTCTTCCTCAATCCTGGTATTGCATAATCTAATACCTTCGTTTATCGTCTACTTAGAGTCTGTATTTCTGGTCAGGTGGTCCCGGGGGTGCAGGCACGCGACTTGTCACGGGAAGGGGTGACCTGTTCGCCCTGCTAGTCGGCCCTCACTATGATCTCATTGGATTTGATCCTCGAGGTATTGGACGGACTGTGTAAGCGCCGTCTCCGCAAGGTTTGAATTTTCTGATCAATTCATGAATTGACAGCCCCAAAACGCAATGTTTCCCGGATGCGATGTATCGTCAGATATTTCAGGCGAACACGGTTATCGAGCAAGGCTTCACGGTTACTTCAAACTACTCTGATCCCATCATGAGGGATAAGTTGATTGAGCAACATCGTCAATTCTTGGCCCTCTACGAAACCCAAGCCAAGCTTTGTGCAGAGAACATGGGAGAAGAGCTCAAGTATATGGGTACTGCGAATGTCGTTAGGGACATTGATTTCATGACCACCGTATTTGATGGAAAGAATGCGAACATGTTCGTTGGTTTGATAATACGATATTTTTGCTAGCTGACGCCAATTTGATTTTAGTAATTTCTGGGGTGGTTCTTACGGGACCCTTCTGGGTGCTTACCTCGTAAACATGTGAGCAAATTGTCACAAACGGGTGTTAGTATCTAATAGCGCTAATTGTCCTCCAGGATCCCTTCCAGAGTTGGAAGGGTTGTCATTGACGGAGTTGCTAATCCGGTTGTGTGGTCAAGTCCGTCAATGTCTTTCATATCAAAGACGGCTCCCATTGACACGAGGCCCTGCAGACGAGGAAACTTATTTCTGGCCTCGCGACTTTCTGTCATCCACTGAAGACACGTTCCAATGGTTTTTAAGGACTTGTTCTCAAGTGTGTTGGAGTTCGAGATGTTTATGGACCCACTATTGAAGTTATGTTCTTTCAGGCAGGTCCGAAGCTTTGCCCTCTTGCACGAGAGGTTGGCGAGCCGACCACCGACATTCAAACACGACTCGAAGCATTTATGGACAAGCTGTACGAGACTCCCCTTCCGGTCCCTAACGCTCGAAGACCTGGTTATTTGACGTCTGGGGGGTTCAGAGGTGAGCCCGAATAAGAACTCTAGCGGCAATATCAAGTCCTCATTGATTTTCACAAAGCGCTCATCCTTGTCTTCCTCGAGCGCCCCGCGATTTGGGGTGTTGGTTCGAAGTTCCTTGCAGAAGCTATGGCTGGAGACGGAACAGCACTCTACAACTTGTTACTTCCCGACTACGATATAACGGCTCCGGACAGTGACCTTGCTAGGCTTGCAGTCTCTTGCCTCGACGCACCTCGCTCGAAGACCCAGGCTGAGTTCCCCACACCGGAGATGATGACGGACGTGGCTCTGGAAGCGATTAGGGACGTATCTCCGCACTTCGGCGCGAGCATGAGTTGGGGGGAACCCGACGGCGGGTGTCAGTTCTGGCCTGTAGAGGGACCGGAGCGGTTCATTGGCCCATGGAATCATACTTTGAGTAATAAAATTCTCATTATAAGCAATACGGTGAGCGTGTATCCCATTCTTCTTAGTTCTTTGTTGTGGATCTGACCTCAATCGACATTTAGGCTGATCCGTAAGTGTGTTGTTCGTATGATGAAGGAGACACTGACTAAATCCTTTTTGCTTCATTTTTTGCTTCAGCGTTACTCCCATCGCAAGTGGCAAGCTAGTCCACAAGCTCCTCGCCGATTCATCTGCACTTTTAGTTCAGAATTCCCCTGGGGTAAACGATTTATAGTATTTTCTGATCACAAGCATCTGACTCTACATATTTTCCTCGATAGCATTGCTCGTTAGCTCTCGGTTCCCTTTGCACACTGAAGACTGTCCAAAAGTACTATGATTCTGGCGAACTTCCCTCTGAGGGTACGATATGCGAAACGGACGAGGTTCCCTTCCCCGATCCACTCAACGGTGTTAGCGTGTTCTCTGATAAGTCTAAGGACGATGTAGCCCTACTTCTGGCTGCCATGGGCATTAGAGATGAGCTGCATAGTATGAGGGGCAGGCATATCTCCGGGTTCTACTGACGGTATGTACTAGTACTGTAATGTTAGAGAATAGGATAAAATCCAGCGTTATGAAATACGAACTTGTCTTAAAAGAATTACACTTCCTGAGAATATACTACTAATTGACATCCCTTTACTTTTACCTTTACTTTTTGTAGTCTTATTTATTTCGCTCAGCAGCCGCATAGTCGAGGAAGCGCTCAGTCGGCGCTTACTGCGAGCCTGAGAAGTTCGCGAGTCGAACGCAGCGAATGCTGCGCCATCCAGTCTTCCTTTCGTGCGACCACGATGTTCCCGCCTGCGCATTTCTCTTCCACTTACCATCATCATCGCAGGCCTCACGCAGGCCTCAGGTTTCCATTAAGATGGACGAAGGAGTCAAACAAACTTGGATGGACGAAAAGTCGTCGCCGGCTGTTACGAGCACGCTCACAGCGCAACCCTTTGTAGTTCACCGGAAATGCGTACACAAACGAACGTTCCCGATATCCTATCTATTCATGACTATCATCGCCAGCCTCTGGATCTGCTCTAAAGCTATCGCATATTTCCTAAGGAGCGGTTCACCCACAGCTCTTCCAAGTCTGGTCAGTTGTTCACGCACTCTGCCAAAGCTTCCATTGGATATTTGAACAAGGAAATCCGCGTAGACATCCACGGACTTAGCAGTCGGGGCAGTGAAATGGTTCGAGTGTGACGCAGATGTCCCGGATGGTGTCGAGTGCGGAACTATCAAGTAAGAGATTAAAGCAGATCATGTTACAAAAAAACATTTGCGTCTAACGATCTTCCGAAAGTGTGCCTTTGGATTATTTCAACGCGAGCAAGGGTATCAGCTCGTTGGCTCTGGCTCGATTGAATGCGACAAAGGAAAGACGGGGGACTGTCTTTCTCAATCCTGGCATGTTTGATACTGATATCATTTTCTTCCATTTTATTGTCTAACTTCAGTCCGTTTCTCTCGACAGGCGGTCCTGGAGGTTCCGGTATAGGGTTGCTCACCGAAAGAGGCGACTTACTCGCTCTGATGATCGGCCCTCATTACGATCTCGTCGGGTTTGACCCTCGGGGGATTGGAAAAACTGTGTAAGTCCATGTTTCGTATTTCTTCCCCCAGAACCTCACAGGCTCCTATTTGATTAGTCCCAAGACCCAATGTTTCCCGAACGCGATCGACCGACAAATATTTCAAGCGAACACTGTGATAGAACAAGGATTTACGGTCACTTCAAATTACTCGGATCCCATCATGAGGGACAAGCTGATAGAGCAGCACCGTCAATTTTTAGCGCTTTATGAGACTCAAGCAAAGTTATGTGCAGAAAATATGGGCGAAGAGCTGAAATATATGGGGACCGCAAACGTCGTCCGGGATATCGATTTCATGGCTACCGTTTTCGACGGAAAAGACGCGAATATGTTTGTTGATTTCTTACATTTTGATGTCATCGTATAATGAAGATTATTTCTCAGTAATTTCCTTGGTGGATCCTATGGAACTATTCTGGGTGCTTACCTTGTCAACATGTAGGTGCCTGCCACACTCAATCGAACTCTGTTTATTTAGATTATCATCCCTAGGTTTCCTTCTAGAGTCGGGAGAGTTGTTATTGATGGGGTCGCCAATCCTGTCCTTTGGTCAAGTAGGGTTTAAGCTCTTCTTTCATTTATCACACTTGACACGAAATGCAATAGATGAAGAGACGTACTTCTGGCCTCGAGATTTCTTGTCTTCCACTGAAGACACTTTTCAATGGTTTTTGAGGGCGTGTTCTGAGGTTCGTCGAGTCTCAGAGCGTTTCAATTTATGTATGCGATTGAACTGGGGACTCCACAAAGGCAGGCCCAAAGTTATGTCCTCTCGCACGAAAGATTGGAGAGTCAACCCTTGACATTCAATCCCGACTCGAGGTATTCATGGACGAACTGTATGAAAACCCTCTCCCTGTTCCCAACGCACGCAGGCCTGGTTACCTGACGTCCGGCGGCTTCCGATGTGAGTACTGGTACTCCATGTATTGAATTGGGAAAGGATCAAGTCTTTACGCATTCTTTAGCTATCCTCCTTGTCGTCCTAGAACGCCCGGCAACGTGGGGAATCCGCTCGAAATATCTGGCAGACGCTATGGCTGGAGATGCGACAGAACTCTACAATATGCTGCTTCCTGATTATGACTTAACGGCTCCAGACGGTGACCTTGCTAGGCTTGCAGTCTCTTGTCTTGACGCACCTCGCCCGAAGACCCAGGCTGAGTTCCCCACTCCTGAGATGATGACAGATGCTGCGTTGGCTGCGATCAGGGACGTGTCTCCGCACTTTGGTTCGAGCATGAGTTGGGGAGAACCCGATGGCGGGTGTTAATTCTGGCCTGTGGAGGGTCCTGAGCGATTTACCGGTCCATGGAACCACACGTTGAACAATAAAATTCTCATCGTGAGCAATACGGTAAGCAGATACTGTTTTCTTCTCTTCGTCTATCGCAATGATTTTGACTGCAAATGAATCATAGGCTGATCCGTAAGTTTGATACTTTGACAATCAGTGAGACGTTGATTCTAATCTATTATAATCACCTTCAGCGTCACTCCTATTGCAAGTGGCAAGCTGGTTCATAAGCTCCTCGCCGACTCCTCAGCTCTGCTGGTCCAGAACTCTCCTGGAGTAAAGAATATCTCAAATTTATCATTGGCACATGGTTGACTTTTGTACTTCCAACAGCATTGCTCGTTAGCTGTTGGCTCATTGTGCACGATGAAGGCGTTCCGAAAATACTACGACTCCGGCGAACTTCCTCCCGAGGGTACGATCTGCGAAACGGACGAGCCTCTCTTCCCTGACCCAGACAATGACATGCACTTATTTGGCGATAAGACTAAAGAAGATGCCGCCCTTTTACGAGCAGCGATGGGCATTAGAGATGTGTTGCATGGCATAAGTGGTAGACGTATCTAAATGAGCTACAATTGTACAGATGACGATAGCAAGGAGTTGAGTTGCAGTGTCTAAATGTAATAAAAATACATGTGCGGATGATTTGTGCGCCGAGTGCCCGATATATGTGGTATATACATTACTTTTCCTCTTCTTCAAGAAAGAGATTAGGACATGAGGCCCTTTACTCTTCCCTGAGCTTTGACGTTATTCAAGGCGAGAGCAGCGATGCCTTTCGCGTCCCCCTTCTTCCAATTTTCAACCAAAGTACGCCCTTCGATAGGAGGGATGTTCGCGTTTTTCGTCCCAACGGTGATGTGCAGGCCGCTCTTGATTTTCCCATCCAAGATTGATACGAATTGCTCAGCGCCTTCCGTCTCGCCGTCAGGATTCGGTGCAGCGCGAAGGTCGTCGACGACGAGAGACATGACACGGTCGTTGAGAAGGACATGGGTAATCCGGAAACCGAACGATGGAGGGCTTGGGCTCAAGAACATCTCCTTGCACCGATCCCAGAGAGCTTGCTCTTGTGGAAGGGACTTGTTGTGAACGAGAGTAATATGTGGCACGGCCGTCACGCGCTTGGAATCTGTCAAGGCTTTCCAGAACTTCTTCGCCTCCTCTGGAGCGTCGCCTTTCGATAAACGATCATTGACCAGTTCCGTCATGTTAACCTCCGGTAGTAGCGCGTAGTACCTCGGAGGTTTGGATTTTGACGACTCGATTTCCTTCTTCTCCGTTGGTGCGTAGCCCCGCGCTGCAGCCATCGCCTGCCCGATCTTCTCCGCTGAAGGCTTAGGGAGGCCCAGGATCCTCACGCATGCGTCAATGGCCCTGTCCAAGTTGTGCTCAAAGTCATCCTCGATGTCCATATCGACGATGTCATCCACCTCGTCCTCGCCGAGCTCCTCAGACTGGTTGATGAACATCCAGATGACCTCTTCGTGCTTCTTCGAGACGGCGTCTGCGACGAGTGACTGGTGGTTGTCGCCGCGCTGATTGACCCTGTCGCTGCAGACGCGGTGGATGGTGGCAGGTGGTTTGTCGAGTGCCCAGTGTAAGGCAAGCATACGAACGGCTGGAACGCGCCCGGAAATGGCATCTCGTAGCTCATTTCGATGTTTGTGGAGGTGATTGTTCCTGTGGTTGTTCCATATAAGTATGGCAAGAGAGTGATTTCATTCGATGCGAAACAAACCTGTCGGCAATGACGACGTCGTGCGATTTCAGCTCATCCACGACCTTCTTGACAAAGATCGGCGCTGCTTTCTTCGCCTTGATGTCATCGCTTTGAATATGTCCAAAGCCGAAAAGAGTCTTCAGTGCAACAGAGACCATCGTTTTACCTTCAAGAAATTAGTCTCAGGATTTTCAATGAACGAATTTGACTTACCAACACCGGGCACGGCGATAGGTACAATCATCGTCTTTCCAAACGGCTTCTCTTCCTTCAGCGTCGTCTTTGCAAGCGACTCCGCCAGCTCGTCAATTGAGAGATTGCTTGAGGCTTGCTTGTCTTCCAAATACCGTAAAAAGCGTTCGCGCGTCGCGATGATACCCTTCCCTTTCGTGTACGTCTCAAACTGCGACCTATCTCGACTAATCTCCTTTTTGACCCACTCCACGTATAACTGCGTCTCAGGGCGACGCATCTTGTTCTTGTGGAGGGAGACTTCATCAAGCGGTACCTTTGCGTTAAGGAGCATCTTCGTGAGCTCGCGCCAGTCGCGGTACATCATGTAGGGCTCGTCGTACTTGAGCTTGAAGAAGAACGAAGAACCTTCAGGGTAGGGTGGGGCGGTCCTGCGGTCCCCTCTGTGAGCCTCCTGGGAGACGTGGCACCGGACGACGAACCCTTCGATCGCTTCGCCGTTCCATTTCTTTGATTTTTCGATCTCGTCTGCAAATCTTCGGACACCGGCGATGGACTGCTCGGTGTGATACACGGTCTCGATGAAGCCCCACTCTTTGGCAAACTTTGTCACGACGTCGGACGCGACCGTGCGGAACGCGCCCACAGATTCGTTGATGCCGTGCAGGTGAAGGCCAGTCTTCTCCTGCGAGTACGCGAGGACATGTTCCTCAAAGGAGTCATCGCACAGCTGGATGTGCAAAAATCATGAACAATGATAAGAAAAAGCAAATGAAGTGAGCTCAACGGACTTCGGCTACGGCGGTCCAGTTGTTGTCCCACAGGACCTTTGCAAATTGTGCAGTGGTCTTCCCCACCAATTCGAGGTGACGAAGGAGCCATCGCTCACCCATCTCCGCATGGCTGACGTCTGCTCCCTTGACTGGGCCCAATGAGTGTTTCGACGTTATGAGTAGCTTTTCCGGGGTGAGTGCTGCAACGAAAATGATACAGCCATTTGACTTGAGCGTCAGAATGTACGGGCCAGTCGTGATCCTTTCCAGAGCTTCCCACTGACAAAAGTAGGTGTGAACAAATTGTTACAGGAGATATAAAATCAACAAAAAGAACAATCGCGAACTTACAGACGTCCAAGGTACCTCGCCGATGTTGAAGAATTTATCATACCCGCGAGCCACGATCCTGTAAAGTCCTCTCTCGCCCTCATCTCCTGGCATTGCAGGTGCCCCACCACTCTGAGACTGAACCCAGGTAGTGAATATACCACGAGCGAGAGTCGGGAACGGAGATGGGACGTCGTAGTACTTAAACTCGTTCATTTTCCAGCTTCGAACCTTCATCTCGGGGGCGGACGGCGCACTGTACGTTGAGTAGCTGATCAGCTTTTTATTTCGCTCGCTCTTGTTGAAGAGGTCGCGGACGAGCTTGTCATCGATGGCGGGGAGTGTCGGGGCCATGGTGGATTGAAAACGACGAGAAAAAGTTGGAAAAAAAGTTGGGTCCCGAAGGTGTTTTGGAACGAACAGACAGAGCCTGTGTCTTATAGAGGGCTTGAAGAAAGACAGAATTGCGGGAAGTGACTCGATATTTGATAACACGTAAAACGGAAGCGAGGTTAGTGGCGAAGTGAGTCAAAAAGCCTCGCACCCGGCTCGAAGCGATCAATCCAATCAGCGCTCAGCGCTTCGTACACGGTGCCTTGTATGAGAACTCGACCAAGGATCCTCTTTTTCATGAAAACGTTACTACTCGTATTGGTTGAACGATAAAATACAGGCGATGCGGTTCCAAAGCATTATACAACGTAAAATTTAAAGACATAACGGACGGAGAAAAGAGACCAATAATCATTCTGGTAAACTCGTGGATTCATCGCTTGAATCCAAAAGGCTGTTCAAGGAACGAGATGAGTCGTTGGCGGCACTGTCAAACAAGCTAAATACTCGCCTGTATTGCTTCATTAAGGTGCACTCCCCGCCGTTCTCCAGGTCAATGTTATAGCAATAAAAGTAACCCTCTGAAGAAATCACCATCACATGTGGCATGGTCCTAAGACAGAATCAGATGAAACGGAAAATACGATAAATGAATTAACGTACCCGCTCAGAGCAACAACACAGCGAGCACCGCTGACAGGAAGCTTCAAGAAAGCGAAATCCCGGGACGGTTCCCACATTTCTGTGAGGGTGTTTGGTAGGTATCCACCAACTGACGATGTCAAGTTCTTAGTGAGCTTCAAGGATCGACGCCGTAACGCCTCCCTGCCAGATACTTCATGTCAAGTAAAAAAAATCGTAAATTGATAGCACTCACGATACACTATTCCCCTTCTTCTTCCCGTCAATGAATGCCTCATAACCCCCTTCCACTCCTTGACCTCCGTCACGGCTTTCTATCGATTCAGAAGGACTCAATGGTGGTGCCATTTTCCCGGAGTTAGATGCGCGTTGAGGACCAAGTTTGAATATGTGAACGGTATCATGGGCAGAGCTGACCGCGAGTAGTGTCGACATTATGTTGAAGTTCATAGAATATATACGCGCTTCCCGGGTCCCTCTTCGGAATTGATACAGCTTTTCTGAGCCCGGAATACCCCACACGCGGATGACAGTCCCTTTGTCTGATGACGTCGCAAGCATAGTCCCGGTCGAGTTGATGGAAAGGAAGGAGATGGGGGACTTATGTGCTTGGATCACATTCGCGACCGTCAAAGTTCGGGTTGAGAAGAGGATGACGTCTCCCGACTGCTGAGCTGGGGTGGAAGGTTGAGCGGGTGCGGGCTGTTGAGAAAGTGGCGAAGTGGGTGAAGGGACAGGTGAAGGATATGCGAGGTAGGATGCGTCGGCGTTTGGCGAAAGTGCCGCAACAGCTGTTACATCGTCAATAGAAATTCAACTTTCATGTATAATGTGACGTACCTTCAGGATTCGGTGTTGTCTCAATCACATGCATTAGGCGCATATTTGAAACATCATAGATGTAGATTTCGTTCTCCAGTACCACCACGAGCGTCTTACGGTTCAGCTTGACGGCGAGGATGGAGGAGGGGAATGTCAACTCGCAGATCATAGATTGTCGCTATTGAATGTCAGTTAGATGTCGCAAAACATCGAAGGTGGTGACTCACCCGAGTATTGACAATGTGCAGGATTCGTGGACTCATTGGTTTCTGGTCACCCGCGCCGACGAGAGCCAGAAGCGACGTGCTGAACAACATTTCGACGATTCCTCGAGCACCATCATCTACACAAACATCTTAAGCGTATTCCTCCAGTTTGACTACGATTCCAAGGCTCACGGTTGGTGTGCACCCGTCCAAATGGATCACAGTTCGAGATGCTGTAGCCTTTCTTCGTCCCTACCGAAATGCACCTGAATGCTTTGCCATTCACAGATCAAACTCGCGGTTTTGATTGAGTACACGTACGTGAAATCCTGATTGAAGTTCGCAAACAGCATTTGTTGGTTCGTGCGCTCTGCGTGAGGCAACATGGTCGTAAGTTCGAGAGATGCGCGACCCGTTTCGTGCTCACTCGACGCGGTTGGCTGCTTATGGCAACCAGGGACGCCAACCTCCTCCTCCCCGACGTCCAAGTTGTCTTTTTTCTAATTGCTGCACAGCGACGCTTTACATCTCATGTAGATGGACATTGACGACGAATCTACTCTCCGAGACGAATCGCTGACGGCGGACGAATCTCCTGAATATGAAGTCCCGACGGTCACCAGAAAGATCGTCATAAGCAAATTTCGTGAAGTTTGGAACGATTTTTACGATTGGGAAGAAGTCGAATGCGCATATCTTCTCAAGGATATTATTTCTGTGGATGATACAGACTATGGCGATCACGAAGACGACGAATATCCAAGACAGGCCGATATAAGAGACTACAGATTCGTAGTGTCTTCTGAAGTCACTGGCTTGACCTCCGAATTTGACGCTATGCGAACTTCATTTCATGCCTCAGGAAATGGACGGAAGCGTAGAATGGACTCTGTCAATATATTCGCTGCTTCTCAACTGGAACCGCTGTCCAGCTACGAATCAAGCACCCCGTCTACGATGTCAATAGGACCTAGATGGAACGGTCTCCGGGAAGAGGAAACATTGAGTTTTGTCCCCTTTTCTGATGACCCAACGTTTGACTTTGAGGAATTCTCGATGAGCTTCGGCTGGTTCGAATGGTTGAGCCATGAAATGAAGGTTTGTAGGGATCCGGACTGTAAGTAGCATGCGCGGACGTCAATTGTACTTTGTACTAACAGTTGGCACTCATTAGTAGAGCAGATCGAGATCGAGACGTTTACGCGCCTCTTCAACTTGTTCGAGGAGAAGGGCCCATTGGCGTTCAGGGAGATTGATATGGCAGGCGCTGACATTATCGATGTAAGTCGAGACGGGGACAAGCAGAGTGGAATTCTTCCAATTCGTTACACGAGGTTCGTAAAGTATATACGGTCATTTTATATTTTTGATCAATCTATCTTAGGGATCCAGTGTCGTGGATGTTCCAGAACGAGCTGGGAAGGGATGAGCCTGAAGAGAACCTCGATGGTGCTCACCCAACACATCGAACGGAAGGAGTGAAAATCGAACATATATACCCTTCATGTGTTCTTCCGGCGTCCTCAGCCGTTATCGAGCGTGTCCAACAGCATCGAAGCTTACTCTGCACAAATATGTTCTGTTTATTGCCAGGCTGCCGAACACATGGTATATTTTCCCAAGAATCAGCCTATCAGATATCACTCACCAGTGTTTGACAGGTAAAGGAGAAAGAATTGGACGGGTCATGCCTGTTGCGCATCCTCAAATGACAAACGAGCGACTTTTGGAAAGAGATGTGTACCCTTGTGGTGACGAATGCTTTCTACACAGATCAACTGAGGTTAGGCAGCCGTTTCTTTCAATTAGTCAAATCATCAATTACAACTCTCTACAGGCTTATGCTCCTTGGGACGATGATTCTTTGGGAGTTCTTCAAGAAATTTTATCAGTCATTCCTGACGAATTGCCGTGCAGGCTCGCTCGTACAGTCCGCAAGCCATGTCAAGAGGTATGAAATTCGCTGCACTGTGATTGATTCGCACTTCAACATGAGGTAGGTCTTCTCCAAGCGAAAGGAATTCATTCCAGACGACAGTGTCTACATCGAGAATGACAGCGATGACGACGACGCCCCAGTGGTGACTATTAAGCGTATGTAACATCTTTCGGGACGGAGTAGAACTTTGCTCACCAAATCATCAAGCTCGTATTGACCAGGCTTTTGCTGGCGCTCCGTCAGTCCATCTCCCTATTCTTATTATTCTTTATGAATTTCTAAAAAATGATTTGTATCTCTACTTGTTTCTTTAGATCTGAGCCGTGCTTTCACAATGGGCCGTGCTCGAAGGAGAACAAATGTCCGTGCTGGGAAAAGAAGATGTACTGCCAACGTCTATGCAATTGCGCATCAAATTGGAGGTCTATATGTGACGTTCAGCGCATGCTTTCCTAATTTGAAGTATCTCGACAGGTCAGCAGCGATGGAAAGGTTGTCGATGCAAACGTAAAGGAAACCGACCCACTTGCGACAGCGAAAGATGCCCTTGCTTCAAGGTCAGGCGAGAATGTGACCCAATACTGTGCAAGAATTGCAATTGTGCTGAGTACGTGGTTTATCGTCTCCCCTCTTTGCTTTGTCAATAACAATGCATTCCAAATTCTTTTCTCTTAGACGTGGGTTTTTTCGACTTTGAGTTTCTTCTAGTGTCTCATTTGATACTTCTCTTTGGCAGCTAACTCGAAGTACGACTGCAGGAATTGTCAGATACAACGCGGGCAACGAAAAGTACGACATCGTTTATAAACACTATTTATTAGTTCTAACGTTCTCCGTGGGGTGAATAGCGAGTTCTCGTCAAGGAATCAGATTTCGGCATGGGCTTGTTTTGTGGGGAGAAAGCCACCGCAGGTGATCTACTAGGGGGTGAGTTGTTCTTCTCCAGTGGACATCATATCTTGGGTCAAGAGCTGAAGACGATCAAATTAGAGTACGTCGGAGATATGGTACCTCACAATGCGGCATTCACTCGAGAGTATGTTTCATCTCTCGTGCTTTGCACATCGCCTTCGAATCATCGTTCTGTTTTTCTAAAATTTAGAATCGTCGCGAAACATAAGGGTCGAAACTATGCTTTCACCTTGTCACCTTTCCAGGAAGGGGACAACACGAGGGAGAAGAGGAAGTTAGTAGAGGAAGCTGGCGTCCTCGATGCCATCGGGATAGCGAACGAAACCCGTTTTCCGAATCATAGTGATGGTAAAGGGAAGAATAGTTATGCAAAAGGTGAGTTATTTAGTTTTGGCTTACTTTGTTGACGAATTACGAATGTAAGAAATTGACTGTGTTGGAATTTCAGCCTCACTCGTCGACAACCAGGTTCGGATCGGGTTATATGCTTCAAGTGGGTATCTACTATGCGCTTGCCAAGTACATCTGGAAAGGTTTGGAACTGACTGATTCGGATTCTAGGGGCGATCAAAGTAGGAGAGCAAATATTGTTCTATTACAGCGCAGAATTTTTCCGTTGAGGCATTTGAAGGACGGTGGTCAGAGAGGGTATGTGAGAACTATTTGTCTCTACAAGGATTGGCATGTATGTGATCATTGTGATGTACACGGGAAGGGAAAACAACTCATCCATCCGACTTGGATATCCAATGTGAAAAAGATTGTAAAGAAATGTGCATGATTGTCATGAAGATCGTCGAAAATAAAAGCAAAAAAGAAAGGACCCCGAATATAATTAGAGAGCGCCACTCATGCTCATCCTATTCTTCTTCTTCCTGCTGGCCTTCGCAAGGCCATCTTGCAAATCGACGTTAGAGTTGACGTCGAGGCCCAAAGTCGAGTTGGGGATGGCGTTGCCTTGCATGGGAGGGATTTGGAAGCGAACGCGGTCTTGCTCTAAGTTGAAGAATTGAGATGCGGGAGGAGGCGCTTTCATCGACTGTGGGTCGAATGTCAAGGAGTGCGGGGAGGCTGACGATGGAGCTATCCACGTCTCGGGGCGCCGTTTCTTCTTCCTCTTAGGCGGGTCGGCGAGAGGTGGGATGTTATCCTCGTTGATGGCGAAGGAAGGCTGCGGCTGCTCTGCGCCCGAGTTGAAGCCCGGGCCCATGCCAGTTGCGGAAGATGGGCTCAAGCTGAGCGCTGGCGTGCTTGGAGAGGGAATCGCTGCGAGCGCCGCCTGCCCACCGTTGAGCGCGGCCATCGCGAGGAAACGCTGGTACGCGACTGCAGACGGGTCTGCTGAGGATGAAGTCGACGAGGTGGTGGTGGTCGCAGAGGTCGCATGCGAGCGCGAACTCCGGCTGCTGCTCCCCCCGTCGGAGGTACCTGCGCGCAAGTTGCTCTTCGAGCGCCGCGCCTTGATGGTGTAGACCTCGGCGCCAAAGTCGGTGTGCCCGTCGTCGTCGTGATCTTCCTCTTCGATCACGCCTGCGAGAGGGCTGGGGGCGTTGAAGACATCGCCCATTACTCGGATATGCGGTTGTGTGAAGTCAGCGGGGATGGGCGCGTATCCTGCGTTAGCGTGCGGGCCTGTACTGAAGTACGAAGGAGGAGGTAGTAATTCGGGAGATGGGTATCCTTGCTGATGCTGCTGGTAGTCGAAAGCACCGGGTGGGACGTCCTCTACGCCCATCGCGATCAACTGAGATGCACGACGCAGCTCGCGGCGCTCCTTCCTGCGTCGTTTGGCCTCTGCCCTCTCCTGACGCGCCTCCTCTGCCAACCTCTCCGCCTCTACACGCGCTCTTGCTTCCTCCGCAGCGGCCTCAGCGCGCGCGAGGGCCTCCTGAGCTGATAACTTCCCGATAGCGGTCGCATCTAGAGAGGACGCGTCTGAGTCGAAAGCTAAGGAAGACGAAACGGACGCGGCGCTGCTGGAGTTCGAACGGGCCAGAGAGCGTGGATGGAGTAGCCTATCATTCACAGCTCCGTCGTCCTCAGAGTCTGACTCCGGAAGACGGATAGGCTGGTTGCTGCGGCCACCCACGAAGTACGAGAAGAACGACGACGACGACGAGCCGCTGTTCTTCGTCGACCGCTTCTTTCCCTTCCTCTTCTTCCTGCTTCGCTCCCTCCCGACGTTCGAGTGCAACGACCACGTCTCTGCATCCACGTCGGTGTCCTCTGGAGTGCGCAGGAGACCGTCGAGGTCGTTCTGCCTTGAGCGAGTCGCTTGAGCGCGTGGGTTGCGAGATCGAGCGCCCTCGTTGGAATCCGAAGCTGTACCTCCGTCTTCCTCTCTGGAGGACGCGAAGCATGGTAGGCAAGGCCTCAACGCCGCTCGGAGTCCATCCGTCCACGAAAAGTCGTCCATCTCAATCTGTAGAGGCTTCCGAGTCCAATAGAGGTCGAAGCTCGATCAGTGGTGCTCCTAAGTTGAGGCTGACCACAACGTCGACGGAACCAAAGTTGACGGTTTCCCTTCGCTCCTCCAAGTCTCCTTAAAAGAGCTTTGCAGCGCCTTTTTGTCCTCTCCCAACCTCAGATCAGACAATAACGAGCGGAATGGCGACGCAGGACGAGCTTTGAAAATGAAGGCCAGACAATAAGAGAGAGAGAGAGCTTGTGAACTCCGGAGCCTGTCCACGCAGCTCTCTGTCGCGCGTGTCCCTTATTGGGGATTTTTCGGTAAGCGTTACGCGGAGACGCCGGCCGCAGGAAGGTTTTGCAAAGCGCAGAAGAAGGGCTGTCAATGTCAATGTGATGCGTAACTCTAAAGCTTGCAGAGAGAAAAGCTCATGAGAGGATGATCGTAGTAAAAGAAACTTCAGAAGGGGTTTGTGTTTTCGAGTACAAATGCAAAGACGGAATAGTAAGAGTACAGGCAATCCTTGATAAATAGTAACGGCTGAACAGCGAAAGAAAACGAAAGAAGAAAAAAGGTACGTCTCGAAGAGTGGTCGAGGAACAGAGAAGTCGGAAGACGAAACGCAGATCCTTGAAACGCTTCCTTGTCAAAGGTTAGTCAGGCCAACCCTTGGTGGTTAGAAGACACTCTTACCCTAGAGGGTCAATAAAGGCTTCGAATTTGCCGTTCGACTTCTTCCGGGCTCAACTTGATGTCTGAAAAACAAGTTAAGACGTATCGCACAAGAATCATGTCACTAGTGCTGCTTTCTTACATTTCTGAGGATCTAAATTTTTGCAATAACACGTTAGTAAAGGGAAGATGCAATATTCCACAATTGAATATCCTCACTTTTGCTAAACTCCTTCTCCCGATTCTTCTGAATGAACCTCTGCAGGCTCGGTACGATCAGCTTGACCGCCTCCTCCGCGATCGCATCTCGCCCTCCATCATCGTCCGGCAACACCTTCGCCCCTCGATGGCGCTCAAACAGCTCCTCCAGCAGCTCATAAAACCTCGTGAACTTCTCTTTCGTCCCCGCCTTCCCGCTCGCCGTAATACCCGCGACCGCGCCGTCCCCGAGCACCTGCACGAGGGGCGAGAAGTTCGCGTCGAAGTACCCTGCTTTCGCGGTGCGGAATTGGGATTGGAGGGCGGTGCGCGCGGGGGGTGCGAGGAGGGCGGCGACGGGCACGTCGGAGTAGGGCGTCGGGGAGGGGTCGAGGATGGCGGAGGAGAGGTAGGAGACGTTGTTGAGGAGGAAGATCGCGCCGACGGCGGGGCGGCGGTTGGAGCGGGACATGGTTGTGAGTGTGTTTACTGTCGTCATAATGATGTCGTCTAGAATCATACATTGGGAGGTCAATATGAAACGGAGTGAAGGCAAATATATACGCACAGAGATAGTGCTCGAGCACGACGGACTCGTCACCTTCGCCCAGCTTCGGGCCCTTCGACACTTGCAA
Organism: Schizopora paradoxa; assembly: GCA_001020605.1. Classification (NCBI taxonomy): domain Eukaryota; kingdom Fungi; phylum Basidiomycota; class Agaricomycetes; order Hymenochaetales; family Schizoporaceae; genus Schizopora; species Schizopora paradoxa. The sequence continues at coordinate 96,179 of KQ086022.1, forward strand.
ACCTTCTCCCATCTTCCAGTTCCCATCTCCCAAGGTCAATAGCGCACTGGCGACAGCATCCTGAACTGCTGGAACTTGCTGCAAATATTTAACAACCTGTCATCCACATATTCAGCTTCGCGACCAATTTAAATCACATAAACAGTCAAGCGCACGGTTTCGCATATTTCCACAACGCCAGTTCCCACATCAACAGCGCCGCCTTTCGGGATTGCAGCGAGCTTGATATCTGCCAAAAGCTCAGGGAAACTGCGAAGGCAGACAGCTCGTAAACTGTGCAGCCCCTCCTTCAGCGTGTTGGTGTTGATATCGGCCTTCTTTCCTGAAATCGCGGCTTGGTCTCGTGCGCTTTTACCTGAACGCCGCGAGATGATGTCGTCCCATCTCTGGGATACGTTAGGACTAGAAAGACGGGCGTACGCGGCTAGAGCTAAGAATGCATGTTGCTGAAGAGCACGCTTGACACGTGTGGTGAGTTGGTTCAGAGCGCTTGATACGAGCGAGAGAAGAGGTGTTAGGAACGTGCAATACGCTGCTTGGAGCTGAGAAGGCAAAATCGCCAGTTCGGTCAAAAGGGAGTGCTCGTTCTATAGAACAAAAGTAAAGGATGAGGGATGAGAACATCGAAGAAAGGATGATGCGTACCTCCGCGACATCGAGCATCCTCTCTATCCACAGCGCGAAGTCCACCCCTTGTCTGATTCGACCCTCATCACTACCCAACGCGCCATCGGAGAATTCAGCAGCAGCCCTTCGAGAGTCTGCCTCCAAACACTTTCGTGACCAGGAGCCACGCATGTCTGCATAGCCTCGTTGCGCGTCCATGAGTGCATTCTGGATGGATGAGGCTGCCGGGTGCGAAGGATGTGTCGAAGGGAGAGGAAGGGTGCGAAGGAAGGAGACGATTGGGAGTAGCTCATCTATGAGGTTAGGGGCGAATGGAGCGAGGGATGCAGATGGTTCTGTAAATTCGCGTATTTGGGGAGGAGACCCAGAGGAAGCTTCGGCAACGATGGTTGTGTATAGTTGTGCGAGTTTCCTCGCGCCAGATTCTACTAGTTGGGCCTACGAAACGCTCAGGTTATAATCATGAACAACGTACGGCTACTCACTGTTCTGCTAGAGTCCTCTCCTGATTCTTTGAAAGCAAAGCTCGCGTTCAAGCGGTCTATGGCCTCCGTGTACGCGCGTAGTTCTGTAGACTGAGGGCTGTTCGAATTGTTAGGTCACATCCGTAAGGAAAAGGTTTACTGAACGCACCCTCGAATAATTATTCCTTCCTCTGCCGCAATATCCTCCTGACCGCCCGACATCTCACCAATGTACTGTATTGTTCTATCGATATCTGAACGCAGTTCAAACATTAGTGTAAGCCTTCGATACACACAGCGTCTACACACTTGAAACCCGACGATTTAACCGTTTGGTTGAAGAATAAAGAGGCATGATAGACTTTTCGAGCTTCAGGAGCCTCGTATCGAAGCCTGACAAGATCGCTGTAAATGCATTGCGCTCGTCATGGACTTGGTCGCGTCGAAAGAACTGCAAGAGCCGCACAAATCATTCGTTGCGATATCTGGCGCGTTTTGTTGAGATTCTGCTCGAGCTATAGCAAGTTTTGAGTACACTTCAGTGTTTAAAAAGAGATTCTCAAGTATATACCAGCTCGATTTCTGCTGCCTCATCGTCCATGGTCGTCGTTTGGTGGTGACCGTTGCCCGAGTTTCCCGGAATCGAGGCGACCTCAGCCGGCGCTTACCACCACGTGACGGGCGCTTCAACTTATACTCAATCTCGCGGAATATCACAAAAATAATAATTGCATGAGTGAGCATACAGCGGTCTACACCTGCACTCTATACTCTGAGATATGGAAAGACTGGAAAACGAGATGAAAGCTTGGGAGGAACGTTGTTGGGGATGAAGAGTCTGCCACATCGTGTCGACTTGTATCAAAACATGGTTCGTATCGACCAGTGGTGAACACACAGCTCATCAATCCGCAAGGACAGATTTCTGGCATTTTCGTATCGCAAAATGACTTGCGTCTCTTGAGGTATCATTGTAAGACTCCTCGTCGGCGGTCTTGAATACATCCTCGGCGCAATCGTCAGATTTCCGAGAAATTCTGCAGACCAGTTCAAGACGTGGTGCTGCGGTGGCACAGGAAGATCTTCTGGAATTCGACAAGATTCTTTGCTGCCACCGGGAATTCCGGCGAAAGAAGGAGACCAGCCTCAGACCCAAGGGTTCTCGTCAGCCCGAACCTTGTCGAATCTTTCGAGCGGAGTTTGGAGCTTCGAGGCTGACCTTCCGAAGGCCTATAAAGGAGGGTACGATTTTTGCCCTCCCTCCCCAAGTTGGTCAGCGAGTTCTCCTCCTACCACTACCTTCTCGATTTCGCTCTCTCCCCTCCTCCCCACAACACTCACCGACGGTCGTCGTCCCCTCATCGGCGGGCGCACTGTCTTCTCTCCTTGCCGGCTTGCCTCAACGGTACCGAACGCTGGCTTGGGGAGGTGGCACAGAGAGGTGAGTAACCCCTTTCGACTCGGTGATTTCTCGAACATCACTAACACTTCTTTCTCTAGAGCACTCCGAGTCGTATACAATTCGAGGGCGAACGCTGGCAGCCCCCGTGGCACGTTTCGTCGATCGCTATCATCCCGTCAGAGAACCCAGTCGGTAGCGCCGCCTGCGTAGAGTCCTGGGAGAAGCGGGTCTTGACGTCCTCTGGAACCCAGTCGCTAGTGGCGGTCTGCGTAGAGTCCACGATGTCGAGATGTTTGACGCGAGCGTGCCGAAGAGACAGCTTTGAATTGCGAGGTGCGTCGA